>OZ022584.1:15458172-15575672 GCA_963669155.1 Arbacia lixula
TCCATTTCATAGAGAGAGCGAGCGAGAGAGAGAGAGAGACAGAGAGAGACAGAGACAGAGACAGAGAAAGAAAAAAAAAGAGAAACAATATTTGGATTACCACATTCTTCGTCTGCCGTGCCAGTGTGTGGAATTAATTATACACAAAATATGTTTCTAAATCCACATTTGAATGTCTGATGGATAAATAGACAGAATTTCAGGTTTGTATTTGATATAACAATACAGAAAAATGCAATGAAATATTGACATACAAATCACAATATATTAAAGAATTAAGCACAAAACCTCCATATATTGAAGCAGAGTCCAAATATATTGTGTAGCGGAGCAACGAGCACATACGAAAGAGTGGCAGAATTAGGCGAGCTTAAAATACACATCATTCAAAGCCCCATAATCCCTATACCACACTGGCAATATTAAAATAATTGCGTTATATTACTAACAAAACGGGAAACGAACAACGAACCGCGCGCTTAAATCATGTAAATGATGTAGGAAACTGCAGGTACTTTTATTTGTTAATCTCATTTCTACCGAGTTTTGAGGTTGAATAAAAGCCTCTATGAGAACTTATTTCTGGTTTGGTCATCGACGAGTGATTAACCCTGAAAATTCCGCTCGCCAATAAGCCATTTTTCGTAATGTATTCACAACTTTTCCCCTAACTACCTGGTGACGCGTTATTTCATTCGCCTGTATTTCGTGATTCAGTTTCAATGGATGGAACGCAATGTGAATATTAGTTGTTGCTACTCGGACAAACCTCGGACAAGCTTTAGGGTTACCATTAGTCACGTATTGTTTGAACGACGTGAACCAAATCTACATACATAACGAAAATGGTATATTGTACATACTCGAATTACGCCTGCTATATATAAGAGGGGCGGGGGCATAACTGCTCTGGTATATTATACAAATATTTCATGACCATGAGGGATCTTGTGGAATCTATTTGCACCGAGGGCGTGCGGCGTACTATTTTCCCGAGACGGCGAGACCGCAGGTCGAGGGAAAATGGTACCGCACGCCCTCTACTTCACCGAGGGTACCAATAGATTTCACAAAGTTCCCGAATAAAGATTTATTTTATATCCTTCATTAATATATTCTTTGTTCATTAATTAAATCCTTACCATGGAACTCGTAATATTTCGGGTGACTGACCAGTCCAAGGGCCGCTAATAGGTGCACATTGTTGGGCGGTAACAATAGCTAGCTTCAAACTAACAACGAGCTACTATGGCGTGTCGATAGGAGGTGGTCGGGAGTGTAATGATGGCGTATCGTACGAATCCAAAATTCGGAGATGTCGATCCCGTTGTCTCCATTGAAATTGTAGGGTTTGGGACGGATATTAATGGCTTCCTTTACTCTATACGTGTGTATGTGCCGTTCTTGGGAGATGCACTGAACCCCATCCCAGTCCAGTTGGTGCTGGTTATCCCATGCATGTTCGGCTACTGTTGAGCTGTCAGTCCGGCAGAGCCTAACATCCCTCTTATGCTCAGTGATTCTTTCAGATATCGATCGGGCAGTTTCACCAATGTATGAACGGCCACACCCTTTGCAAGGGATATTGTACACAATTCCATCTCTTCTGTGTTGAAGGATTGGATCTTTGGGGGTGTGCTTATATTCAAATTGAATGATGTATAAGTTTAACACAAAGCAACACACGCAGTTTATATTCCGTAGTTACCTTGTTATAATTTCTCTGCTCATTTAACCCACATGTAACATCGGATTGTAAATTGTGAAAACTGTTTTGCTGTGCAATTGATATTTACACTCTCGATGGAAAGTCAGAGCTTGCCTTCAAATATGGCAAATAAGAACTACTAGGTGTTGAAAAAAACCTATGACACGTTTGAAAAATAATTAAAAATAATCAAGCTGAAATTAACACATCATTAAGTTAAAGGATGTCAATCTGTTTTTTTGAAAGCAGGTTTCGTGATATTTCATCAACAATTTCTCATTCTCCCATAATCCTGTGCATATTTAATGAGATTTTCACTTTTGGACCAGGGATGTGTTATGGAAGGATAGGAAGCAACTTTCTTTCTTTGAACCTATGTGCCAAGCCGCTGAAAAGTTATGGTGTTCTCAACACATGCTGTTCAGGTGTTTGAACAATTATAAGCATGATTGTGTGGCAACGGTTTCTCAGAGAGAACAAAAGAAATGTACAGTCTCATTTCGCTTGTCCCGTTCTGTTAATGGCATTAATACTTCCATGAGCATAGCAGGTATCAGCAAACACAAATAAACAAGTTTTTCAAGTAAAATATCTCTGCTTCACGCAAACACACACAAACACCGTTAATGATAACACACAGCTTAATATATCATTTTGAGAGTGGTTGAATCTCCCAAATGCACAAGTTGTCGGAAAGTGAAGAAATTGGTCAATTTTGTAAGCAATACAAATAGCTTATATGTCCAATTTTTAACGATTCCTCAATACTTTTGGAAACAAAAGCAGAGCATTAGGATCTGTCATTATCTGCCGTTAACTTCCTTATAGTTTGCAAACGAAATTGTCAAAAACAAAACTTCTACAGACAAATGGGAAATTAAAGAAATTTCTCTTCAAGTTGACATCAGCTAAATGTCTGCTCGGCACATGGAACATCAAAGCATTGTCATGATTATGGAATTCTTTTGACATTCATGAGCACGCTTTAGAACCCATACAGATGTTTGAATGTATTATGCTCGAGTTTCTACTCCTTCCTATAACACTTCCCTGTTTGGACACATTTGATTTACAAAGTGTGTGTATCAGATAATTAATTCAGAACACAACAATGACCATTGTGTGCCACACCTGTCAATTTACTAGCAACTGACATCATATTGTCATTAATAATGCATGATGTTTCGGGGAGAGAAGAAGTTGTGGGTTGACATATGTGATGCACAATACCCATTGTTGTATTCTGAATTATTTATCTGATATACATACGTTTCTTTATCAAAATTTGTCCAAAAGTGAAAATATCATTAAATATGCATAGGATTGTTACCCAAAAATATTGATGAAATGTCACGAAGCCTACTTCCTACAAAAAACATTTTTGGACTATATGTGTTCATTTCAGCTTGATTCGAGTTGTAACTTATTTTTAATAGTTTTTCAAAAGTGTCAAAAGTCTTTTTAACACCTAGTACATACAACAATAAAACAAATATAAACAGTGATTCCAAGAAATGAAGTGAAAACATTGAGATAAGTATGCTTACTTTAAGTATGAAACCCTGTGAAAAAAAAATCATTTCCGTTATTTGCCTTCTCTGATAGTCTATTAGTTGACAATCGACTGCAATGCACTTCTCATAATAAAGGTCAATTGCATGTCCGTGTCCCCAAAGTAGATTTTTAAATCCATGATCGTTATCTTTTGGTCTTCAGGACGTATGACGTATAAAGATATATGTTACACAATGAAAACATTATTTTTTCTAGATCAAACATAAGCATAATTCTACAAATCTTTTGAGCCAAGACAATCGACTCATATCAAAATCTGAATTTGTCCTTTAAAATTTACACAAAATAATTTGAATAAAACGATTTTCGCGAAACAATTGTACTGGTATACCTCCCAGCGACGCAAGTCTGCTTACGGCTAATGCTTACACCTCAAAGTACACACACTCGCCGTCCGTCTGAAAGTCGTTTAGTCCGGCCGTTGCCCTGGTGATGTTGCTCAGTTCGCAAACCCCGTCCTTGTAATTGAAAGACGCGCAGTCAATGTGCTTCAAGCACTCTGCTGCGCATCGAACTTTGGTCTTCTTGTGTGATGTATTGAAGATATGGTTCTTCAGACAGCGGCCGGGCTCCGTCGAACTCGAGAACGTCTGCGACTTCGTCTCGACTGCATCATCTTGGAATAACAAAATAAATGATATTCATGACCAAAGAATCCTTCCGTCTCTCCTCATCCCTTCCTCCTCCTTCTCCTCTCCCCTGACCCTCCTCTCCCTCTTATCCCCTTTCCCCCTTTTTTCCCCTCACCCTTTCTCGCATCCCTCTCCATCTTATCCCCTTTCCCCCTTTTTTCCCCTCACCCTTTCTCGCATCCCTCTCCATCTTATCCCCTTTCCCCCTCTTTTCCCCTCACCCTTTCTCGCATCCCTCTTCCTTTTCTCCTCCTTCACTCGCTCCCCATCACACACGCTATCTTTCACCCTCTTTGGTACTCACTCAATGAATGTGTGCTACTTGGAGATCTTGTTGAAGTACGCGTCTCGGAGGACAGCGACATAATATTTACGAAAACTTTAAAAGCTGTTATTCTTCTAAAAACAGGTCATCTGATGTAACAAAGAAAGAAGATGATTTAACAGAATAATAGAAATAATATGTGTGTTATTCACATGGTCAACACCCCAGACCCGAACTTTGTCTCACTACAATCGCTCTATGAAGCTCGTACAGGTTCCATGTGTGTTAAAAAATAAATTCAGAGAAAATTGCTGATTTCCTCCCTTCTCCATTTTTAAACACTTCTTGTGTTAGATATTGCTTAAGACTTGAACTATGCCGGTGATCTTTTATCGAAGGTTCTAACGTCGCATTTTATTTGATTCAAATGTTATAAAATTTTACTCCTCGTTGTTACCTTCATACGGCAACTGATGTCCAATTCTACACCTTAACTTAGGAAGCAAGGTATTTCAGAAAGCGACTCTCCATAAGAGTAGGGGCCACTGCAGAAGACACGATCCGATCAGTCGTGCAACCTTGCGACTGGCTGGATCACAGCACCACAGTCATGAGATTCGTGATCGTATGTGACGTCACATTTCCGGTCGTAGGACCGAGACGACTACGAGATCGTGTCCTCTTCGATGACCTGTTCGACAAAGGGCACCCTGTATACCTTCACAGAGGATGTACGATTGATAGGTAGAGCACGATACATCTTCCAAGCCCAGCGATCGAGAGTAGATGACACAGTCTCCCTCCCCGTTCGGTTGGTTATCCGGTTCATTGTTGCTCCACCACACTGAGGATACGTCGAAAGGACCAAGGGGAACAAGTCTACTTTATCAGGTTCATTCGAGCATGTGCATGAAGTATAGTATTTGTTGTCCTTCACGGCAAATCATTTCCCATTGGTTTATACGTTCATAAACATGATACTACATAACATAAACATAAATATTATGGATGGTCATCATTCATCCTACTCGCACGTGACGTCACAAAAAAGTCACAAAACTTTAAAATCAAATAACTTTCTTTCTGTTGACCGATTTTTGTCAAACCATCACTTCTATGTTTCTTTCATGTGTCTCTCTTTATTGAAACCAACATAATTTCAGTGTGAACTATCCCGCTAAAAGTAAAGAATCGCCTTGAGAAAGGTACTCCAAATAAATGCACATATTCATCCATGCACTTAACTTGTTTGAAGCACTGATTGGTTTACGATAATGATTTAAGATACGAGATGGTTATGCATCGCAGTACTTAAATGTGTTGTCCAAATGCGCATGAGTTGAGTTTAACCCCGCCATCCGAAAAGAGTAAGATGACCATAAAACGCACCTATTCATTTATGCAAAAACTAGCTGGAAACAAAATATGCTTGACGATATATAACTTAAGATTTGAGATGTAATTTTATATATTTACTTATTTCACTTTTATTTAAGACAACGACCCATTGAGTGACGGTCACTGGTCTAACAAGTGAGTCAGTATACAATAACAGGTAAATCATAATTGCGAAATATAGCATTACCATGATTACAAGCGTATAAAACCTAGTTCTGCAAGCAGGATACATTATTATGAGATGCAAAACAATCCTGTATTAGCATTAAAGCATGATATGATCCATTTGTCACGCTAACGTGAATAGAATAAAATGAAATGAAATACAATGAGAGCGGAGTTGTGACCGGTTAAACTTTGATCTTGAATGAAGAAGGACAATAACGCATGGAAATCTATCAGATATGCGTATTAACTTGCAATCTTTGTTGAAAATATAGATCCCAGTATCTCGGTACTTAAAATGTGTGGCTGTTAAAAAGGGAGTGCGTGATGTTTAGACCCACCGATAGAGTTGCTGAAGGTGGTTCCATCTGAGCATCTGAAGGTGCATTCATCCTCATCATCTGAACAACCCAACCATACATCAGCCACATTCATGTCGTCAACGAAGGGGATGACGATGTCGTATTCGACCTGCGACGACGGTACGAATAGTTGCGACCCAAGATCAGTGCATGCTTTTTCCGCCTGCGATTTGAACGCGATCGTCCGATTGGTATAGTTTGTCAGGTGGTAACATCGGTCTGCAATATTCGTCCAGTTTGTGCGACATCGGTAGGTATTAATTGAAATAGATCAAATTGTACATACTTTGTATGTGACAAAGGACAGACGAGGAGGAGGAGGAGGAAGAGGTGGAAGGGAGGGGGGTTAAGATGAATACAACATTTATTTCATTTCATTCCTCATAAAAAACAGATATTTACATTGACAAAGAACATTTAATAAAACTACAAACATATGAATCAATGAGAACACAAAAAACGACAAGTAAACAAGTTAATGAGAGCAAGGGTTCAGCATAAGAGCAGTTAGCCTAATAAAGCAATGTGTACATGGTATATAATAAATAAGGATATCTAATTATATATATTCGACTCCTGTATACGAACACAATCAGCAAGAGGAATATAATGCAGAGTTATAGAAAGTTAGACAATCAAAATAAACAATGTTAGTAAAACCAAAAAATACGAATATTGAACCTGTGCCATATTTACCTCGAGCTTGGGCCAGTAAAACTGGAAGTAGGATGAAACAGTATTTCCAAATCATACTGTGGCTTTATCTAAACAGTACAGTACAATGTATGTTGACCATGCTCGAGAGAAGCACAATTTTGTCTACGAAATGTTCACATTTGCGATGGAGCAACCGTTTTATACAGGCCAATCTAAGGGTGAAAACTGTGGACGGTAAAGTGCAAATCCCTAGTTTCAAATGGGATTTGTCTAAAAACGGGAACATTAATGAAGTCCGCTCTTGTTAATCATGTGCCCGCAGTTCGACATTTATACAGGGTAATCTAGCTGGAGTGCCAATCTATGCACGGTTTGCAATAATGAGAGGCAGTATCAAAGTTCAACTCGTGGTTGACGAATTGTTTTAAAAAGATCGAAAGATGAGGAGAAGATTTAGAGATAGTTAGTGAGGTAGATGAGGTGACAGGAAGGTATGAGAACGATGTGTTTAGAGGAATGGCGAAAATAGATATTGGGTAAATCGGCAATAGGGGAAAGGGGGGATGTGAAACAACGAAAGATGCAAATGGAGTGTGGTTGGGGTTTGCAGGAGAGTAATAAAGTTTACATGAACCTGAATGAACTTCGAAGAACAATGTAACGTTATAAGGAACGCTAATACAATCAACATATTGTAATACCTCATTGTGTTCATTATGAGTTCATATGTTACTTTTATTTGTTATCTATTACTCAATGGCCAATTTCTGGTGTTAATGCATTCAAATGATTTGTGCCAGGGAAAGGTCGAATGGCAAAAGCTGTATAACACATAAACAGTTAAACAAAAAAAAAAAAACGATCAGACTGTATGATAGAAGGGGTAGAGGAAGAGGGGAGGGGATGGCATCGATTAAAGCTTTTGAGATTCGTGATTTTATTTGAAGATGGGATGAAAACAGATAAACACTGAGAGATGAGTAACGTGGTAAAGGTGGCGAGCGAAAAGAGATGGGGTCGAAGATGAAGCTGGAGAAGGAGAAACCGCGATAGGAAAGTATATGTGAAAAGAGGCAGAGAGACAGGCAGTCATAAAAAGACAGGGACATTGAATGAACCTAATATCATGAATTTATAATAAGCAACGTTGATAATTCAGTGAGGTCATACACTGGAACTAAATTGATTGACTTAGTTCCCCACATATACACGTAATCAATTTAATCCATCTGACCTAGAAATTAGGCAAGCCCATACTCCATTCTATACAGACAGTTGATATGGTACAGACAGAGGGACATAAAATGGATATAGGTGGTAAGACGGTGGGACGTTGGTCGTTCTGAATTAGATTAATGTATAATTTCATGTGATTTAATTACAACTGATGTTCTTGTAAAGAACCTTATTGCTTTGTTCAAACCCAAAGTATGAACTGATTACTGACCTACCCAGCAAACCACATGATACCAAAATATTAAATTATAATCATTATCATATTGTTTTAAGACAATTGAAACTGTTGATTACATGTGCCCACACACGCATACACATGCGCGCACGTCATGTGCACAGATATATTCTCGCACATGCACTCATACAGACACACACGCGAACACACACAATAACCCAATTACACATATATCAGCTACGTGTATACTGCCCTACTCTGACAAAAGGAAGCAAGTGATAAATCACTCAAATCTGGGTTATTGGTAATCTTAGATTGTACCCAGAATTCCCTACATACAGGCAAAATCGGGACAAGAACTGTTCATCTTGCTGCGAGATATTCAATCTAACATGATTTGGTGTTGCACTGATGCCAATGCAAGTGACAGACACATTTTGCATATTTACAAGAAAAGTCTCTTTTGTTAGTTGCTTCCTTTTGTCAGAGTAGGGCAGTATAGGACTACACAGCTGTAAGCCTCACTATGCAAGGAATGTCTCTGCTTACATCAGTGCCTTCACACAGTGGACAGCATTTGACAGTTAAGTTCATATCGCCGCACAAACACATAAACGCACATTTATTCACACACAAACACACACACAAACACACACACACACACACACACACACACACACACACACACACATACAAACACAAAAACACACACTTTTTTCAATGATTTCGATTTTAATTCCATATACTAAAAATGAAATTCATACAATTAGTTTACATGTATTGACAACAAATAAACAGAACAATCATGCAAATGATAATGAAGGTATTTTTAAGTACAAATTAATTTCAATGAAATAGCTCAAAATGTCAAATGTGATTACTCAATTGTTGTAATAGGTAACGATGTTAAATGAAATGAACAGAACGAATAGCTTCCGGAATCAAGTTTTAAATACAAGGTGGCTCGCGATCCACGATCAGCAATCAGTGCTACATTGTTTTTCAAATATTTCGAATGGTGCCTAGATGACCTTTGACCTCATTCTCCTCATCAACACACATGTGGTATTACTCAAGGATCATTTGTACCAAGTATGAACACAATTAATGCAGAAACAAAAAAAAAAGAAACATGAGAGCAGGTAAAACCAGAACTTTCAGAATAATTACGCACATGGCCTTTGAATTTTGATCCATAGATGACCTTTGACCTGATCGTCCTCATCGACACACATGTGGTATTACTGAAGGATCGTACCAAGTGTGAAAACAATTGATTCAGAATAGAAATTAGAGCAAGTTAAACGAACACTTTAACATTTTTATAACGGCAGACGAACAGACTAACAGCTACAGACCAACATATCAACATACCAACAGAAAAGGTGATTACTAGGTCTCATCAGAACTTCGTTCTGGCGAGAAAACAAAAACAGGTCAACAAACCCCCCTATCCATAATACACCCCTAAAGTCATTCCTAACTCCCATTTGGAAAGCTAACCCTCCCATTCCCCTGACACCAACCCCACCCCAATCATATACATAACCGCGAAACTACCCTTCCCTTAAATTCGCTATATACCCCCCCCCCGAACACACACTCACTTCTACATGTATGCCCCTCCCTTTTAACACCGCCCTCCCCCCCCCCCCGTTCACAACATTCATAGTAAAAAAAAAACCCACCATATAGCCTACCAAAGCAATATCATATAAACTTTCCCATTATATTTGTGTAAAGAATTTTATGTTACACAAATAACCTTTACTGTCTATTAAGCTTATCTTTCCTGTTATTTTGGGGGTTAATAATTATACATTGTGTTACTATTTGGAATAATCCACATGGTCTATTAAATTAACATGTCAATATATTCCAACTTGTTTTAATACACACACACATGCACACACACGCACATACGCACACACACGCACATACACACACACACTCACGCACACACACACGCACACCCACACATTCACATACTCTTTTTGTTTTTCAGTCATTTTTATTGTGATTCCATGCAATACATAGTTAAATTAATCATAAACAATTACGTGATTGTATCCTTTAACAAAACATAAATCAATACACAAATCATGATACACAAATAATTTCCAAGGAAGTTTAAGAATGAAGCCAAAAATATTTAGATCTCTCTTTCGCCCCCATCGACCTAACAGTTAGCATATACCGATATTTAAATATGCTGAAAGTATTCAATATCTTATCTACAGTATGGCAGACTACAATTCCATGATACTGCAGGGGAAATTTTGATTGTATTTTCCCCCTAACAATACTTAAACTAATATAGTTATGATTGAAATAATAAGAAAGGATGAGGGGGTACACCAGGTAAGCGGAAGAGGAATTGCCCATTAATCAGGTGTTCTTGATCGTGAAATGTAAACACTGCAAAGTCTCGAGTGTTAAATCAACACATTGAGTCACTGTTACCCAACATAAATTTCAAGTCTGGCGTTATGCTAAAGATTAAAACTCAAAATCTGATTTTCACACCAACATCATACCTGTAGTAAAACCAACTGCAATTCAATATCACCAATATTGGACCACTCTGTTTAATCAAATAGCTTATACCTCATGTGCTCAAATTAAAATTTGTTTGTAGACTATTGCACTAGTATTTTAATCTATATTCTGGTGTATATTGGTGTTACCTTACATTAGTATTAACGTATTACTACTGTAGATTTTGAAGTGCAGGTCAATCCTGATTTGAATATTTTCCTCTATGCTGCTACAACATATGTCAATGTTCCATCTCAATACCTGATTTCATGCTATGAATATAAAGAAGAACATTCATAATCCTTAGTGAATTTAGAATGAAAGTTGACATCATCAACATCGACATTATCAACGACTTTATCGGTTTTGCTTAATATCCCGATCATGATCATAACCTGCACAACTGTCCACCTCTTCCACTCCAACCATTTCATACTTTACCAACCTTTTTACTCTGTCATTCTAAACCAATAACATTAATTGACAAATATCTTTTCTTGTTTTTCTTGATTTGGCATGTGCACACATGCTGATGATTCGACAGTAATATGTGTTCTTTGTTACATCATACTTTCCATGTAGATATACATGTACCTCAACAACTGTTTTACTTAAGTATTGTAGTGTATCCATGTTTATTTAAATTTTGCTTCCCTATTTATCTTGAACATTATATTTGTATATGAACATGTGAAGATGCAAATAAGTAGAGAATATTATTTAGTAAAGAACGAAAGGGCGATTGTACTATTAAAAGCAACACTTGTTATAAACATTAAAACCTTATTAAAAACTAAAGCTACGTTACAACGTTGTGTAACATTACTCACATACAGTGTTCTTCATAATCAACACGCACTGAGCAATATATAAGGTTGTATATACAGAAGTTCACAAAAATATGTGCATAAGTACAGCCTCTACAACATATTTGTTGACGATTCTGCCTGCGCTAGAAACGACATCACATTGCACATAGTTTAAGCCCCAATTAGGTCATTTAAGTCATTAATTATCACAGAAACTAACGGCATAGATATTTTAGAAAAATATTTATTTGCATACGGGTTAATTTTAGAGTCATTTTAGCTCGTCCTTTACAAGTGAAACGTGCGTAATAATCGTATTGATATAGCTAGTTTTCATTTAAATGCTCTTTCATCTAACAAATATGATAAAGGTTATGATCTTCCCCAGCGTTGCTATTCACGAAGAATAAGAAGGAAGGGAAGGGGATTTCATTGGGCTGATTTGTTAGATTTCAACAGGTTCGAAGTACAAGCAACCATCCGTGCTCACGAAGTTTGCCTCGTCTCCAATGCGCGTTTCATCATTCAGTTGACATGAGCGGCCAGAAACACTGAACGACTTGCAGCGAACGTGATGTAAGCATTCCATCGCGCAGTGTACGTTGTCCTTCACGTCAATGGTCTTAATCACGTGACCGTTCAGGCAGTAGCCAATCAGGTGGCGCCCTTGATCATCCTTGAGAACAGAGAAGTACTGGGACTTGTGAGTGTCTACTGGAGGAGGCGGAGTGGTTGGCGCCTCCGTGGTCGGCGGGTCGGTGGTTGGAGCTTGAGTGGTGGCGACCAATGGTGCAACTAAGGGTTGAGCACATCAATAGAACCATACAAACGACGATAAGCAGTATCGATACGTCACATACGAGTCATTCTTTGGGCACAAATCAAATATGTCGTTGAAAAACCAACGAGATTTTAAGAATCATTTAATGAAATCTGTCTACACAATATGGATAGTTCGACTTATCTTATATACGATATGTTGTTTTCTGCAGCCTTGGATCTTTGAAAATAATATCATTTTTAATATAGAGCGTTCCCAGGAGCAGCCATATCGGAGGACAAACAATAAAAACCTGCATGTGCATCAGACCATGAAAAGTCATTATTTTCATGGTCTGATGCAGAAGTTTTTATTGTTTTCTCCTCCAATATGGCTGCTCCTGGGAACGCTCTACAGTTATGTGAATTGCAACAACAATGAACACGAAATTGTACGATTTTGCAGCTCCTGAATGAGAAAGGCAACCTTTCAAATGTATGTTACCATGGTTACTATAATGAGGAATGTGAGGCATATAAGGAAACACAACTATAGAGGGTGTCCTTACTTTTAGAAATCTAATACCGATTTTGTCTATGATGCTGTATATAGAGAGCGTATGCTAAGTACAAATAGTGCAATTCACAGGACGATACAATTTCCCCCCAAAACAAACTACAACGATTACTTTAAAGATAATACATCAATCAGACTGATATTTCAGGTTATGAAACTATAATTTATTTTCTTCAGCTTGCAAAAAAAATCCTAATTGATTTGCTTCAGTGGTCAAGGAGAATGGTGATCTTGGTAATTTTGTCCGATGTCCCTTCCCTCCAGATTTGGTAAGGAGAAGAGTTGTCCGTTGTGTTCACGCTTCATGATTAAAATCATTTAACGTGTTCTCGAACAAATATATCTTTTCATATGAAAGTGATGGCACGTTTCCTTTTATCTCAATCTGACAACTCAGATAATGAACTAAACGAAGTAAAAGAAAATGATATTTCTGAATTTTGCAAACAGCGTTAAAGTGTGGAAATGAATGATTGTTGCTACGATACTTTAAAAATCGTTTGTCTCAATCGCATTGTGTGGTCAACGGAATCTAAAAAGATTGTAGTAAGTAGGGGTTTATATACCCTTTGGTCAGTGCAAAGAGGTGTTAGGATTGGAGTCAGCACGAAGTGTAATTTATTCCTACAGCAGTCGCGTGCATTGATATCATAATGGGATATTGGGCGCGTTTGGCTCTTTGATCGATGGAGATCCGCCGCCGAACAAGCATGATAAACTGAAGGATGCTACATTTTGTATGGGAAGAAGATTCCAGAATCACTTCATGAACTGAAGTACATGTGCAGTAGTAGAACATCTTATAATGATGCGATTCTGTGAATTTCAGATTATATTGTTGCTTCGTTTTTGTGATAAAAGGAGAATACTGCAGAAAACATGTCAGAGAAATGCCTCCATATCGCACATTGGGGTAATCATATTTCCTTGAATCGTTTATTGAGTATTTCACCTTCCTTGTAAACAACCTCAATTTCGTGTCCGGAGGTGTCCAAGTTACGGACCAAATTCTTTCTACACGTTTATCATTTTTTTTTTATTCGCTCACCCCAAAACTAATTCACAGTGTGTGTAAAAAGATCAGCTATGAACTCCCAGCGAAGGCTGAACGGTTGACATATTTTTCAAAACAGGTTTTCTTTTGTTGTTCAGAGGAATTGTTTAAAACACCTGAATGTCTTGAATCTTTATGAGGCGGCGGTCATCATAGATCAAAGGAAGTCTATCCGAGCGCAGTCCATCCATGCCAGGTCCATGGTCAGTGCAGTGCTCGAACTGAAACCAAACGGTCCAATACTATTGGCCGGCGCACCCGGATGCTGGACTAAATAATAGGCCGCTGATTATGGCTCGCATCGTCGGGCAGTAACAAGTACCGACAAAGGACAAAAGTACATGTAGCATGTAGCGAGTTTTTAGCCAATTTCGCCCCGGCGGCCCGGCACCGAGTTTCGTCCACCCGGGCACCGCTTGTTTTGACGTCTTTTTTTTACGCTCGGTCGCCGCTTCAGTTTTAGCGCGGAGTTAAAAGTCAGGCGGCGCCTGCTCACTTTTCACTCGCCGCCCAAAATACGCTCGGTGCCCGGGCGGTCGCCACCCGGGCACCGACCTAATCGAGCCTTTGCCGTCGAGCGATTTAGGTAAAAAAAAATTGAAGTCGCTAGGTCAAAGGCTGACGAGACGCCGCCGCCCGGTCGCCAACCGGTCGCCGCTGGAAGATCAGCCGGTCATCTGGCGGCGAGTTCAAAATCGGTGGGCGTCCGGGCAGCGCCAGCTCGATTTACCGCGGCGTACGTCTGCCCGCTCATGGCTGAGTATATAAAGCGCTACTCAGCGTTGACCTCTCAGATTAAGCATAGCAAAAGCGTTGTTGCTGATGACCCAGGTTGCCCGTGAGAAATTCCCGGTGGAGCCCGGCGGACCGCCGCAGGTACGTCTCCGAGACATCCGCAGATGCACCGCCAATCACCGGCCGGCCGCCGGACAATTTTTTTAAAAATCAGCCGGTGGCCGGTGGGAAACCGCAAGGTGGGTCTTCAGTCAGTTACTGCCGGGACGCCGCGCGCAGAAGCTCCCCGGTTTCGCCCAGTTTTGACTTAAAATCGACCAGCGACCGACGGGAAATCGACAGGGCACCGCCCAGGCATCGCGTGTGCTCTACAGCATGCTCGACTTTTCCAAAAAAATCGCTGGGCGATGCTTTAATTCCAGCAGCGAACGAGCAGGCTATAAATCGGTCGTGAGTTGTGACCCCATCTTTAAGGGTCATACTTTGCGAGACAATCGAATATCACTAGCAATTTATCCGCAATGAGTAACATATTAAGCATTACATGATTGTTGTTAGTAAAATACATGTACATGTATTTCCATTCATCTCGGTTCCAAGAACATACAAGCGTCAGATTTGAAAGAAATGGACTTATGGCATAACCGGCAAAAGATCCTCATTCTCCATGACCATTGAAGCTAATCGAATAGGGCTTTTTGCAAGGTAATAAGGTATAATTTCATGCACTTAAATAGCATTCTGGTTGATTTATATTATCTTAAAGTTATCGTTGCGGTGTTATTGTACTTGTAAAGTGCCGTTGTCGTTTTTATTGGGACAACCTATAGGCCTACGTTTCGTATATATTCACAATATTGTTTAGTTTTAAGACTTTTAATAAAACCTGATTAATATGATAAAATGAGAGAAAGAGGGAGACAGACATACAGATAGAGAAAGACAGAGAGAGTGAATGGATGGGTGGCCAATGTTTGGAGAGGGACTATACGTTTTATTTAAACGCAAGCATGAAAATTGATTGATATTTACTTATTGGATTATACTTACTTTCACAGAGCGCGAAGAATTCCGAAGTACACCAACATTCTTCGCGTTGGAGACCTGACAGTTTACTAAGGCAGAGTTCACCGTTTCCCCCAAGACCACACCGCAGACCTGTTGAGTAGGGATCAAGACTTTATGTATTTACCGCTTGCCCTTGTAGTTATGCTGTCTTCCGCCATTGACATAAAGAATATGCATACAACATGTATTTTTTAAATCTTGTCAAGGTAGCACATTCTTTTTTCTTAATGCAAGTGAAGGAATAACATATTGTGGAATATGTATGAGGGAACAATACAACAAGATTTCTTTGATACATACATTACTACATATAGCCGCATGTGTGAATAATTAAATGGTCATAGTGATTGTGAAGATGTCACAAAAATAAGCAGAAACACCCTGAGAATTATTTCAAAACAAGATATAAAAAGATAACAATCAAATACAAACATCCTGAGGTTGGTGACGTAAATGTAAAATCCAACAAAAAACAACAACAGCAACCTCAGCTTTTATTGTGAAAATATATCTTACTGTACTTTCTAACTGACTGACATCCAAACGACATCTAAACTGCGATTATGTATCAAGGGTAGAAATTAGTAACCAACATCTGGTACATACATTGTGTCTGCCTATGATATGGTTGTTTTTATTTCTTTTAAACAAAATAAATGATACGACCATTGGAACAATAATTGATCAATGCATTGTATCAGATCAAAACACGCGTTGTTCTAGGATTGGCTCTCATTTGTCATATGAATCATGATATTTAATCAAAATAACATTTAAAATCAAGCCGTTGATATTTACCATCAAAATCTATTTGTGTTCCATCGACGCAAAGGAAGGTTGCACCGGTGGCACTCTTTTTACAGCCAAACCAATGGTAGTAATTGTGACCTGCTGCTTCTGGAATGAATGTGTCTGCGAAGGAGGAGACCGCGATATATTCGTCGTCGTCATTCGGGACATACACGTGGCCACCCAGTGACGTGCAAGACGACACGGCGTCGGCATAGGTCATCCACGACGTGGAGGCGAACTGGTAGCAACCAGACCCGTGGCTCTCCCACCCTCCAGTTGGGCAGGACCCGTCTGCAATGGTCACACGTTAGGGTTAGGTCATTTATTAGGGTAAAAACTAGGCTCCCTTCCTGAATAACCTATGGGGTTAGAGTGATTCATTAACAGAAGCGACGTCACGAATGCAGAATTGGTGCTAACCATTTATAGGCTGCTTTAGATCTGTGTGGACGTGAACGGCTTTCATGGTCTTATGACGCCATATTTAAGCTTTGCGCATGCCCCAAGTGCCGGCCCCGTCCAGTACCGGAATAGAGAACGCATCAACAGACGACTTGCCGTGTGAAAACGAGCACCGCGTAAGAATAAGAGTTAGGGCATCCGCAAAGCTTCAATAGAACTGCATTAGACCTGACCGCGGTCTACGTCTGCACAAAGATAATATTATCAGAAAAATAAGTGGATATTGTCTGCACACTTTCGTAAACTAAAAGTGTTGCATAAATTTAGATTCTCGTCTTCTAAATAATCTTTGAGGTTTATATACGCTCATTATATAATCTGTTCATAATATTTGCAGGAGTAAAATGCAAAAGAAACAAAAATATTTTCCTGACATCGTTCCGATAATGACTAAATTAATAGCTGCTGATGCCATTCATTGATCTTTTTCATGAAGGAATTTTCGATTTGGCATGGCCGTGAGCGCAGCCAACGTGCTGTGAGAAAGTTACATCGATACGCTTAACCAACACGTCTTTCTTTTTCATATCAATACTTAATTTTATTGATTAGGAATCTTAATTGTTCTCCCAATGAGTTAAAATAACAGGCATCCTTTTTCATTTCGTGTCATTTACAGTTTATAAATGGATCGCGACATCGTCTTATTTCTACAAACAGCAATAACTAAGATTTTTAATTTTACTGATGAATGTGATACCTCATGTGGTAAACAATTTCATTCTTCATTAAAACCACCGGTAGATACATTCGATTCGTATGTATTGTCTTATGTTTTCCTATAATGATTCGTCATAATTAAAAAAACATTCTTACCCACGAAGCCCCTCTTATTGCATCCAGCAATAGGCAATATGGAAAACAATATTTTTCTTTTGGTGCTGTATGCTTTGTCTAAAATACATGATACAAATAAATAAAATTATTGACAATTATTTAAGGTTATATCAACTTTTTGTGTGCCGCTCGTGTATTTTTCCACAAGTAAACTACACACACCTTAAATAGACATGGTTTGCGTGACACACAAATGCCTTCAAGACGCCCAACTCCTCCAAGACCGTAATAAACTATAAATTATATATCAATAACACACAAATTTAAACAAAACAACATTATCGGTCACACCATGTGGTTGTATTTTATCGAGATATTAAAGCCGCTAATGGAGTGAAATAAGAAATGCGACTGAGAAGGGGGGTCTTTTTTCAAATTTGTAACAGTTACTCAAGATTGTATTTAGGTATAGCTTTCGGTATTTAAACCAAACAAATGCGTGATCACTTAGCCAATCATGTTCAAGTTCGGATTACTTCGGGTGAAATCGTATCCTAGCCTATCCGATATGCCTCGCGCTGTATGGCAGTTTCTATACAAACCTGCGGAAGGCCGGAGTCCCCGAGTCGAGTGCCATTAAAATGTATACACATTTCGTAACGTAAGAGGCGAAAGGCCGCTTCCCCGATAAAACGTGATTAATATACATACATACATGAAAATGGTTCAACTTGTTCCATATAATTGTTCCATTATATACTCTGGCACACGTTGTTAATATGTAAACTTGCAGTTGGAGAAAGAAAAATAAACTTGAATTTTTTTCACGGAATGTCACTTACCTGTCCAACTTAAATTGCCGATAGATATAAGCAATGCAATGACAAGCTTGTCCATCGTTGATCTGTGTTACTCATCAAGTCACCACAAAATGAAAGAGGGGCCGTTAGAATTATAGTTAAGGAAGATATCCATACAGCCAATTACCACATTCCAAATTGTCCGTATGAGAAATTAGTCCTTTTCGGGGACAAAACAATGAACAGTCACAAGAAAATGGTCAAGAAGCGACGTATATTTTGAAATCTCCTCGCCGTAAAACCCGCGTGTCGAGATCGAGATATAGATTGTGTGAAATGATCCGATTTGACAAATATATGTATAGAAAATCGTTAGTAGCTCGCAGACAGACACCCATTAACAGTCAGTCTGTACGTGCAGTCTGAAATGCAGAGACTACCACTAACGGTACATGCCCCCTCACACAAACACACATACACACAGACACACAGACACTTTTTTTTCAACAACAAATCGACAACAAAACAACAAATTCCCACATAAAAAGATTTACGACAACGGGTCCATGGGCGTTTGGCATATTGGATATAGATAAATCATTATATGGATTTTGTGTTTGCGTTTGAATTTGAATTTGAACTGATTGTCTTATTTGAAAAAAAATACGTGCATTCTTGATGAACAATGGCCTCCGATCCGAACGGAGGTCATTAGCACAAAAGGCACCTCTAATACACAAGTGGTCGCCACCCAGTCGATATTGTCAATCTGAAAAAGGGTCGTAAATTTATAATTTACTGATTAAGCTTGATTGGTTAAAAATTAAAGTATCATCTTTCACTTGTAGTATCGCTATAGGTGCGCATTGACACAGACAATCAACAGAATGACGTTAGACGAGTGACAATAGTGCCACATTTAAATTACTTTATTGCACACGAGCAAAGAAAAGAATATGAAACTGCATTTTGAAGATTTCATTAATAATGAAAGATTATAATCAAGGAATATTGCTAGAACGGAGTTTGAAGAACAAAGCAGTAATCAAATAGATCTGGCTATGCACATCGATAACTATAACAGTAAAATATGTGGAAATTAATGCTCTTGCTTTGCCTTCGTATGGAAATCGAAGTATTAGATAGGGAACATCTTCATAATGGAAAGCAAAACTTGTCCTACCATGGTGTTCTGAGTACTCTTTTAACACAGACAACTACAACTTTACTATGATCGTATAACTGACGTTTAGCTGACATTGCGGCAACCCCCCCCCCCCCTCTCTCTCTCTCTCTCTCTCTATATATATATATATATAGAGAGAGAGAGAGAGAGAGAGAGAGAGAGAGAGAGAGAGGGAGGGAGAGAGATTGCCGCAATGTCAGCTAAACGTCATCCATACAGCCAACTGTATATATATATATATATATATATATATATATATATATATATATATATATATATATATATATATATATATATATTATCGTAGTAATTTTACTTCATGGACGGCCCTCTCTAAGCTTATTTTTCAGGAAACAAAATCTCCCAAATCAGCAATCGAAACATCCAAAAATAATGGGGAAAATCCTGCATTAACTTTCGCCAGGCAGTCGATAGTTCAAGCTAAGTACAGTTTTAGTCTGTTTTACCTGTTTTCCTTACCTATTAATTTTGTCTGCCCCACATATCCCCTAATATATTCGTTGCAAAGTTTAAATCCTCACTCAAAGTATCCTGAATCCAAATGTGTCAATTATTCATAACAGTGCAGTAAACGACTTATTTAAATATGTAATGCTGGGATTTGAAGTTGTCCTCGTTATAAACATGTTAATCTTTTTAGTCTCATTTCTAGCTACTCTACCAATTCATGGATTTATCAATCACTCAATCAATCGATTAACTTGTCATCGAATCGAGTCACCAATCCAATAATCCTTCAAAGAGAAGGGAGATTAAGTGAAAACATCGAATTTTAATGAATTCATGCAGTGCAGAAGTAATTGACGAGCTTTTTGAGAATGGAGAAATACACGTGTACATTTAACTTCCAATATAAATCCCCACCAACTACTGCACTTTATGGTGAATTGTTTAATAAAGTTTAGTCGATGAAAAAGCACCGAGATTTGCTTGTTACACTAACTGCATAACGTCATCCTAATAACATGATTCCATCGGTTGGGATGCAACCGAGGTCCACCTATTTATTTTTGGCGCATTACTTAAACAAAAAATATAAAGGTCATTCTTGCTTGTTCATGTAATATGCCTCTCCTGTTCAGGCAGATATTTTTTCCAATAATATGTGAGTTCGAACTTACACCATGGTCAGACAGTCCACTGAATCAAATACATTTACTACTAGACTGTAGACTGTGATTTGTTTCTTGCGCTGTGTTGGATGACGGATATAAAGACATTTTACAGCGTGCCCAGAACAACAGCTGCACATGGTGGAATGTTCTTTCACTACTTTTTCAGAGCTGAATAACTGTTGTCATATCTACATGATGACGCGTTTACACGTGGTCCATTATCTAATGAATTTCCATTTCACTTCGGGAGTGATAAGAGTGCTCATGCGCACATTGCAACTACGAACTCAATTATTGCAAGATGAACGTTGAAGCTGACAACGATAACTTTCGTGATATCATACACAAGCACTGAACAAGAAACGCTCCTGTTTGTTTAAAGAGCTTGCAACCAAAAGGCGAAATCCATTCTGATGAATTTGGAGTAAATCAACGTTTTCCTGTCATTATTAATCAAGTCTAAATCCTGCACCATTAAAGGATTTTATATAACTTTTCGAATTTCAGAGTTGGTTTATTTTTTTGTTTAGCGCCTTTTGGCAAAAAGACTTCTATGAAACGTTTGCGCAGCATTGGTAATCAGTCATTTGATAGAAATCTAGCTATCAGAATACTGTACATTGGGTTATTACATCACATTACCTCCCACCGTTCTCCTAGATTTTTTTTTAATCACTTATTTACTGATTACTGATTTACTTATTTACAAATTACTTATCTACTTAATTACTAAATTAATTGATTTACTTTTACATGTCTACTTATTTACTCAATTGTATTCTTGTTTGCTTTGACTCTTTTTATGTTATGTAGCTTTGCAAGAACAAAACTTCATAGGCTTTACGGGGGGGGGGGGGGGGGGTGGCAGCAGAATAGCCTAGATGTAAGAGAGCACGCCACTTTCCTGATGAGATGGTCAGCCCAGCAATAAGCTGGTCAAGTTCTTCGTCGTTCCTTACGGCAAGTTGCAGATGGCGAGGGATGATTCATGACTTCTTGTTATGCAAGTAGCGTTGACTGTTTTTTTCTTCTTTTTTAGTGCTTAGTTGCCTGTCTATATACATCATCCACGCATCCATGCACATACACAAACCCACGCACACCTCAAACCCATACACACCCCACCCTAAACAATAATTAATGTGTGATAACCCTTATCGAACATCACTGTTCAAATATTTAGGTGTTCAGTTTAAATTACAGTGAAAACAATAAGAGGATTCACATATCATTGCACTGGAAGCTTTCCTCACAATGTTGCAACATATTGTAAATCATGTAATTTACATCTTGCCTAGAGAGTATGTAATTCTGAAATTTGTTCTCATTTTTTTTTTTTTTTACAGGAAACAGTGTTCGAAGGAGGGATATTACTCAATGTCACTGCACCAACGGGATATTACAGTTAGGGTGCCTACAGCTTTGCCATGGACTACATTGTACATGTACTAGGCCCATAGTAGTGTGCAAAGACACCCAAATTCACACAGAAAAAATGCTATATGAATTTTGATGGAATAAGTGAACAAAAAGGAAATATGAAAACCGATTATTATGTTGTACTCCTTTTGTTCTTACTAGACATGTAAATGGAAATAGTGGTAGATGTCGAACACCTGACACATCTTAGATTCGCAGATGGCATTTTACTACTTAGCCATACACCTCAGGAACTGGAGAAAATGATCTAAGAACTTAATAAAGAAAGCAGAAAAACTGGACTTAAAATGAATATCACAAAGACAATGGTAATGATGAGCAGTAGATTCAAAGAACACACTATCACAGTTCGGGGGAAGACCATAGAAAAGGTGGACAACTACATTTACATGTACTTGGGCAAAAAGATCTCCAGAGAAAATTAAACAACAAGGGAAGTAAATAGAAGGATCCAGTTGGCTTGGCCAAAATCTGGCAAGCTCAACTTCATCTTTCGTGATGAGGAGTTCTCTCTCTCTCTCTCTCTCTCTCTCTCTCTCTCTCTCTCTCAAAACAGACTTCCAACAAGCGCATCATACCTGTGCTCTCTCATGGAGCAGAAAGATGAACCACAACTAAGAGGCTGGAGAGAAAACTTTGAGAAACCGTTATGTTTATTAACAATGGAATATGCGTCAGGTTTGTGGATAAAACTCTGATCTAGAAGCAAAAATAGTGATAACTTTTCGCTTAAATGGCCTTGGTGGTAAATGAGGATAAAAATTGTTTTGGTGTTATCAACGAGTCATTTGCTGAACCCGCAGATCAACAGATACTCACACGCTCACATAGGTATGTCCATACACACATTACTTTATACCATGGACCATGGGGTGTTTCATCAACTGAAATCCATTTGGATTTAAAATAATTAAAAATCGATTTTAAGGATTGATGACAACACCCCCCCCCCCCCCCCACCTCCTCCCCATGGTATACATTCACACATACATAAGCCGACATGCATCAAGTTAAGTATATACTTGGCATATTCTTTATTTTAAAAATAATGCGTTAGATTTCATTTCTTGATTATAATGTATAAAGACGAGTTTATTCATAAGCAGATTGCTGAATGGAGTACACATTAACAATGTATAACACGTACATGTATTTAGTCTCGGCTCATTAAACACCTTGCACATCTTTATACAGTGTATATTTCAAACTACGTATTATGCTGACAGTATGAATGTAGCAGAAACCTGTAGATTTAACAAACCGGAAATTGATTGGGGGGGGGGGGGGATAAAACATGTTATGTGAAGGACGGGGGAAACCATGAATAAATGCATAATAAACCCTGGAATTCAAATGATATTGCACAAGCTTGTGAAATATAGGAATGCACAGTTATATGTGTCTTCCCATTTTAAGAAGTTGAGATTCGATTTTCAGATGATACTGTTGGAGATTTCGACATGACACTAATGTGCATGCTGCCATTTTATCTTCTCTTTGCAATTTGTTTCATTTTTGATTTGTTGTTGTTTTCGTATGCTTATGTCATTTAAATTGTCATGTTGTTTTGTAATGATAAGCACATCTTTTATTCTAAAGTGTTAGTGTATTGAAATATTACACAAAATATTTTGTTTTCCATTTTGAGTTCAGCCTAATTCTTGAAGAAACTAGAACAATAAAAATAAAGAAAACATATCTACCTTTTCAATGGCAGAAGTGAAAATGCATAATTAATTTTATACAATTCCAGCACGCGTGAATATTCAGTTACACTATCCAAATTTTCTGTACACTACATTCTTATCACTCCAATGAAATAGAGGATGGATCACCCAAAATTCCCGCTGGCAAACAAAACTGAAAAGAACTTCTAACTAAAGGCAGTATAAAGTCCTTGCCAATAATACAAAAAACGCTTTTATCAACAGACCCTATTTATCAGAATAAGACTACATACGCTCATCAAGCAAATTGACAGAGACTGACTGAAAATGACTGGAATGTCTCTTTACAAATTTTGAAGGTAATAAAGAGAAGTACATCTAGTAAAGATCATTGAACCGATACTTATGGCAGTACAGTACAGCCGTTAAGCTGCTTCAATTCACCGATTTTATCATTTGAGGATGATTAGTTTTATTTATTCATTAGTATTATTTGCCTTCAGGAGTTCAGCATTCTTCTACCAGAGGGCCCTGCTTTGACATTTTGACATTTCGTCAGCGATTTTACAAACCATTAAATCCATATAGCACAAGGCACACTGATTTGATGGTTCAATGATAAAAATGCTTACAATTTAACAACATGGTATACATGAATACAAACTTGTGCAGTTCATTGGCAAATATATATCATGATGAAATTTGCATCGTTTGAGAAAAAAAAACAGTAACAAACCAAATTTGACCGGTCAATTGTATCATGTAGACACATAGATGGAGTACTGGTAGGCCTTTTTCATTTTGGCACAAATTGTATCGGAACAATGTATGTTGACGTGAAATATCACTTCACACAATTCTTATATAAAAAGTGAATGGGATACCATGGACAAAATAGAATGGTTTCTGCCAAGAATGTGAGTCTTTACATGGGGATCAAAAGTTGGTTCACATACTAACAAAAAAATATGAGATATGAATGCTTATAGGGCAATAAGTAGCCATGAAAAAAAATACACATTTGAATTCTTTGCCCAGTTGCAGCCAACAACAGGATAAATTACAATCAGCAAAGTACTACTCAAGTTGATTACCGGTACTCAGAATAATTTTCACACATGATCTGTCAGCATTTTAAGTACTGTACTTTGGACTGTGTGCAAATATCATCGACACAATGTCAAGAAGTAGACATGCTCTATCAGTATCTGAAATCATGAAGAACATATTACATCCTCAAGTTTCAAGCAAAAACACACAAAAAAAAATCTCTTGTGACAAGGAAATATAATCACTTCTATGGACAAAAATGAGGAAGAAAAGCTTTGCAAAGACTTTAACCTTTGAATCATATAATCTTAACCATTTCAAAACATCATCAGAATTTCACTTCATAGTGAACAAGATTTGGGAAGGCGTGATGGCAACAGTGGTTGATTAGAGGACGGATATGTGAGGAGTGAGATAGATTGGTACACGTTGAGCCGGACGTAGGTTTTGGGAGTGGATTAGGCGAAGAAAGGGCAGAAGGTAGACGAATAAGTGGACGACGGCGTGAATGACATTAAAAGGCAAGAATTAAAGGCAAATACACCTTATTTGATAATCGCGACAAGTTTCATCATTCTAGAATTGCATGATTGAGTGATGCTTCAATGTCTGGTGGTTGGATGCTTGTTTGGGGCCTTATGAAACAAAAAGGCCGCTCGGTAAATGAAGAAGGGCCCCAGAGGAAGCAGGCTCGTGACACTAGTCTACCGTAAATTGTACGTTTTTCATGTTATATTAATCAATAATGGAATGTATGATCAATTTTAAAAATATACCATTGATAGCAATCAGTTTTGCTCTAAAAAGGCCTTATTCCTGATTGAGAGAAAAAGAGGTCGTTGGTATGAAAGAGTCATACATGTGCACGTCAGCCCTCTGTGTGCCAAATACTCGTGAAAATAGTCACAAATTTAAAAAGAACCCACTGAACTTTTGAAAAAGAGCAGAGCGAAGTGATCAGATACTTTAAAACTTGGAAAACAGGCCTATGATGCCTACCCACCATGTTACACACCAGAAGGCTGACTAGCCAATCAATGGTGCGATTTCAACATAATGCGCATCTTTTCCATTGTGTTAGGACTTCGTCATTCACGACGGCGCTGCTGGCGCAATGACGGCAGCGACTCCTACGTGATCTGAAGCAGCCTGGCGCCCGCGCAATCCATCGTCTACGATGGAAATGTCTAGCAGCTTGGTGTCATCCGTCAGTCGTATATAAACATAATCAATCTGCATAACAAGCAAAATGTAAAAAAAACATAAATAATACATTTTCTTTCATTCATTTGCATCTCTTGAAACTTTGAAATACAACATTTCAAATGTATAAAGGAACTTAATAATAAAGTGCTCAAATTTATCATTATTTCATTTAGCTTCTATCTTCTTTTGTCCAAGGGCAATGAACTTTGGAAAGGCCCATTTACTTTCAAATTGAATAAGCAATTATATTTAAAGACAGACCGTCCCTTTTTCAGATCACCACAAAACCATCGAAACATTGGCAAAACATATAGAGAAGTGTTAGCAAGCTGTGTATTCATAATTTGAAACTGATACGCAGTGTAAAATTCAAATAATACATGTAAACAACGTCTGATTAATAGTCTTTACATCAGGCTCTTAGCAGTTTGTGTTGAAATATCTGCTTTATTGATCAATCTGTTTATTAAATTATAAAACGCATTATGAAAAAATTGTTCTATAGACATGATACAAGGAATCTTCTCCAAAGTTTGGTAATTACTCATAAAATTAGGATTTCACACATGCATAATAACCACATAGATACTCACGAGAGAGGTTTACGGTACACAATGTGTAAAGTCCTGGGAGGACTGAGATGAGAAAACGTGGATAGAATTGAAGGTGAAATGGACAGGCGAGAAAGTGGAGATTTGAAAGTAGAGTATTCTTTCGAAATGTGAGTGTAGTCCTGAAAAGGACTGTAAACCAGAAAGCGTGAAGAGCTGATGAGTAGAGAGGTAGACTCGACGTTTCTGGCAGATTGACTGTCCGTCTTCAGGAGTGAGGGTTCGCTAGCTAAGTGGCGGTACTTAGCTGCGCCCACCCACCCAGCCAACCTCGCCGACACGGACACTGCCAACGTCCGCATACCAACCGACCGCCGATTCCCGCCAACCCACACACAGAGCGCCACCACCCGCCGAGACCGCCGGCCCGCGGTTCCTCGCATGTCCGCACGCACGCCATAAGTACCGCCACTTAGCTAGCGAACCCTCACTCCTGAAGACGGACAGTCAATCTGCCAGAAACGTCGAGTCTACCTCTCTACTCATCAGCTCTTCATGCTTTCTGGTTTACAGTCCTTTTCAGGACTACACTCACATTTCGAAAGAATACTCTACTTTCAAATCTCCACTTTCACGCCTGTCCATTTCACCTTCAATTCTATCCACGTTTTCTCATCTCAGTCCTCCCAGGACTTTACACATGGTGTACCGTAAACCTCTCCCGTGATTGATCATACCACCATGCAAACCTTCAAACATCTTCACATAGATACTGTAACAAAGACTAATACTTTTTTCGTACTACGAAAAAAGTCGGTTTGAAATTTAACGGCTGAAATGTTTACATATACAGAAAGCTTCAACATGCTATATTCTTAGAAATGGTGTTGAATCACACTTTCTTCAGTTTACGATCATGATAGATGATTTCAAATTTTAAGCTTGCAAAAGGGACGGACAATCTTTAAGTAAGCATAGTTGTATAAGAGAGAGAGAAGATACAATCAAAGACAATTTATGTATACACAATTAATTCATGACATGGTATTCATGTTGGTTGTCATGGTAATATACCCTGCCCTTTAGAGGATTGGAATCATGTTGGGTACCTACATTAACCCTTTCTCTGTCAGATACTGAACAACTCTATGCAATTTGTAAGTGTTTCTTGTACCAAAATGCACCATTGATACGTAAAGGGTTAAATAACACATGAATACTGGTTAGCTCTGAAATGTTCACAGATTTTGTGTATTTTACACGTCGGCTTAATGCTATAATAGTTTTGCTAAAATGTTGTATTTTGTAAAAAAAAAAATTATGAGGGGGGGGGGGGGAGATGGGGTTAAGTGTGTAGGTCATTTAACTTACCCTCTTGCGCAGATGCTGTTCTAACGTGCTGAATGTCAAGCCTGGGTCACGGGGTTCATCCTGTCTATATGTTCGGGGGGCATCAGGTCTGTCAGACAGAGGCCATGAATACATGGGTATAAAGTATAGTCAAGCCTGCATATTAAGACCACCGCCAGGCAAACATAGCATCTAGCTTTATGGGCGGGCAGTCTTTATAGATGTTGGCCCATTTTCGCAACGGTGGTTTAAATTAGACCATGTACTAAATGTAGACTAACTTTATGGGGCACAAAGTAAATAATCTTATGCTGTCACAAAATCATTGACTTTCATTACGGCATCTAAACAGAGGGTAATTTCAATTATTCGCTGGAACTGTTATGCGGATAAACTTAATATACCATGGTGATTTTGAGGACAATGTCAATGAGAATGTTTCATGTTGTTTTATTTGGCATCCCATGAAGTAAGTCCAGGTTTAGCACTCGTATTAAGTTAACTCGTTGTTGTGAATATGAGCCATTTAAACTGCTCTAAAGGATCCAAGTTTAGTGGACTTTGTTAATTAAAATGATATTAACCCGTTGCTCAAAGATAAATTTTCTGGCTTTGCAAAGCCACTTCAGGTAAGATGTCAAAATTTGCAGTGGAATTACAGTAATCAGATGGGTGTGGCTTAATTGTGTCCTATAAGGTATTTCAAGTTTATTCGTAGCCTGTTGTCTATTGGCTGAACAGCAGATTTTTGGAAGTCGTGCTGCTTAGTATTTAAGAGGAAAAGAGCCAGCCTACATATATGCGGGCTCAGTTAGGAATGACTTAATGAACCCGTCAATCTGTATTTGGCGGTTTCCTTGCGTGACGTCATGATGATGTTGTCATAAATAGTGTGATGATGTTGCCAACCTGGGTTCTTCATGTAACGCTCTCCAGGCATCAACGAGCCGTTCCGTCTGGTGGCCTAAAAGCTCAACCTCTCCTCTTAAGAACCTGGAGACACACAGAAATCACCATAGAGATCTACATCATAATATCAGCTTTGAAAAATATTCCAACCATTGAGGGTGTTATTTCAGGCAGGAGTATTTGTATTTACCAGACTGAAGGAGTGAAATTTGACAAAATATGATAGTGGTAGTTACACATGCAGACTGTGGAACTGTCAGGAAATCAGATACATGTAGTAGGAAACACAGACAGATAATCAAACAGGTGAACTATGCACCTGCAATAAAAGAAAGAACAGAAACTACACAACAGTGTGAACTCACAGGTTCATGTGCCTCTTCATGAAACAATGAGAATTGTCACAAGCTACATCCCCTGTATTCATTCATCATCATTGAGCCACCTGCCATTTCTTTGAGGGATTCAACCACTCCAAGCCCCTTGTGACAATATCTGTAGACAGATGTACCGAAAAAGCCATCCATCCCAATCACCTACTTCACTCAATCCTCTATGGGTAGGAGGCTCCAGGCAAGTTGCGGTCACATAAGCCTCTGTGGCTACACAGGGGTGACAATATTTGTAAACAGATGAACCGAAAAGCCATCCATCCCAATCACCTACTTCACTCAATCCTCTATGAGTAGGAGGCTCCAGGCGGGTTGCGGTCACATGAGCCTCTGTGCCTACACAGGGAAAAACCTGGAAGGTGTGCCCAGTGTTGCATGAGCTGTACCAAAGAGGCTGAATCCATAGATTGATGATGCCCTGGTCATCACACCCTCAACAACGTCCCCAGGCAGCCGTGGGTTCAACTAAACAGGCTCAGGTCTGGTGCTGGTCATTTCACATTGAAAAGATGGGGCATGGCAAACTCTGACCTCTGTCCTTGTGGTCAAGTACAGACCCATGAACTTGTCATAAAGATGTGTGCTGTGACAGGACCTCCCTTTTCACTGACCCACATCGATGACACCCAACTGGTGACATACCTCACCAATTGTCAAAATTTTGACTGCTTTAGTTGATATACAAGATCATATAGTGAATCTGCTATTGGTATTATCTGCCTATAGTCCTTTATTATTCATACACACCCCATATCATGAATATAATGAGGGTGAACCCTGTATCAATACATAAGTTATTGTATCTATTTATCAATTTTAGACAGATCATTGCAATAGCAGCTTAATATAGCATCTTGAATATAACAGAAAGAAGCAGAAACAGAATTTCCCACCCACCCCCAAAAAATGAAAATAGTAAAAATAATAATAAACAAAAAATTACAAATAATGTATGAACATATTTAGTGAGCCATGGGTCAATAAATAAGTACATCATTGAAATTTATTAAATCAGTAATCAATTAATACATAGGTAATCAATGAATGAATCAATTAATAAATTAATCTATTAATTCTAGACAAACAGAGAATTTGCCAGAGCAGCTATAGCTAGCTAAAGGTGTCAAGCAAATATCATCAGGGCCCTGTTGCATAAAACTTACCACTGATGGTAGCTTTGCTACCAGTGGTAACTTCTATGAAAACCTTGAATTTGATTGGTTGTTGAGCGATTCTACCACGGTAGTTACCATTGGTGACAGAGTTACCATTAATGGTAAGCTTTATGCAACGGGCCCAGAAGAGACGGTGATTGTACCTCATCGAAGTTTCTTGAGGTTCTGCGTTCAGGTCACCCATCAGGACAGCCAGCCCCTGATACCGTTGCATGAAGCGCCAGATCTCTACCACACTCCTGTCTCTCGCCACGCTGCTTAGAGACAGGTGGCTCACAAAAACATGCACCTATTCAACAGCGAGGAGAGAGAAATATCACTGTTTTTTTTTTACCAAATATCACAATACTTGTTACAATGATAATACATAGCAGGTCTCTCAATTTAATGCTGTACCAGCAAGTTGTATGCCATAGAGAAATATCAAGATAAATAGGCCAATAGCAAGTTGAGGCAATAATTCAGTGCCTGTTTAGGATGGTGGAGGCATTTCAGTAACGTTAATATTACAATCCAAGCAGTCATACAGAACAATGTTTGTTTATCAAATAAAGTTATTTCAATTCAACTTTGTGAAAAGTTTTAGTAGGGTAAACAGGAAAATATCATTATCAATCACGAATTTTATTCATATTTGAAAAAGAAGCTGAGCCCGAGAGGCAAACTACCAAGAAGGAAGTTTTTCATGCATTTTTTTAAGTTCTTCATCTCTGTTTCATTTAGCACAAACTGAATATATATATATATTTAAATTGTTCAATCTGTTTTTCTTTTTATTTGTTGACAAAAGGGGTGCATAATGAATATGAATCTCTTCATACCATTCTTTCCTGGTCTTTCCCCAGACAATACTTCGGCCAATAAATACTTAAATTTCCACCACATGGTGTTAACTTAATTTCTGACATTTTTAAAAGTCTTCACCCACTTGCAAAATATGAATTACCACATTCAAGAGCAGCATTTTTAATACAAAACAAAAGGTAAATATGTTGTACAAAAACACACAGTCGTGCATGGTAAATTTATCCTTCTGTGCCAGGAAATCATTAGCACATTGATCTACTCCTTTTGTGAATGCAGGCCAAAGAGATAAAAAGTACTTATCCACTTACGATGCCCAGTGAAGGGTGTTCGATCTCAGCATGCAGGCAGATCCTCTGGTGGGGGCCTTCCTCTGGATCACTCTCATTCCTGGGGGATCAGCAAAGAAAAAAAAAATATATTCTGAAATGGTCGATTGACTCAAAACATCACATTTTTGGGCAAATAAAAACTGCTTGTAGGCTTATCCAGCATTTTGTACACTGAAATTTTGATATACAAAGGCCACTTCAGATGACACAATCTAATCCGTCGTACGACACTGCAACTGGCTGAATAGCAGGACCCTGTCAATGGATACACGAGGGTGACTTCACACTGCTAGTCGTAGGCCCTTGTCACTACAGAATTGTGTTTTCTGTGGTGGCCTGTAGATATACATAGATTTGAGGAATGTAGAAGCTTAAAATCTACAAAAACACATAGGGATAAAGTTAAAGGAATAAATCCCTACAAAAGAAAATTATTTTGGATGAAAGCAGCTTTACAAAATTTTGAGGTTTATCTGATCAGAGAAGGAGAAAATCACAGAATCACTAGTTTTTTTTATTTTATTTCTGTTCCTGCTTAAGGCAGGCTAATGAAGCTTCTAAACGCAATGTGTAAGTAATAATGAGGATGAATCTTCACCAGGTACATCATCATCATCATCATCATCATCATCATCGTAACCATGCTTTGAAAGGCAAGGTATTTATATGAATCAGTCAATGAGAGTCTATGCTTGTTTTAACAATGGGAGCAAGATGATGCAGTAAGAATGTGAAGGGTAGAGGAAGAGGTGACACCTGGGAATGATGTATCACCAAAGGTAAAATATAAAACTGAGGAGAGGAGATCAGATACAGAAACAAAATATGGATAGGAACAGCACTACCTTGGCAATAGGAAGAAGCCATGAGGGTGGATTGGATTGTATGGAGGAAAAGCTGTGGATAAGAACAATGTGTTACCTAGGCAACAGTATGAAGCCATGAGAATGGATTGGATGGAGGGAGAAGTTATGGATAAGAACAATGCGTTCCCTTGGCAACAGGATGAAGCCATGAGAATGGGAATGGATGGAGGGAGAAGTTATGGATAAGAACAATGCGTTCCCTTGGCAACAGGATGAAGTCGTGAATGGGAATGGATGGAGAAGTTATGGAAAAGAACAATGCGTTACCTTGGCAACAGGATGTAGTCGTGAGAGAGGATGGGGTGGCGAGAGAAGATGACCAATCCTTCCTCCACCCTGCCCAGGTGACCCTGCCAGTAGGTTGAGGCTGGCTGGTACACAAACTGTGCAGAAACAGATAGATAATGGCAGCTTCTTTGACTCAAATGTAAATGAATGTGCAACTTAACAATTACAAAATCTAATTTGCCTACATTATCATCTCAGTGCTGACAAGATAGGTTCCTATGTACAGACCTTTGTACTGACAATTTCATTTTGATCACCATAATTTAAGTGATTTACTCAATTAAAACCATAGTTTCAACAAGTACAAGACTATACTTAAAGATTACCTGATAATAAGTCAATTTGAAATGAAGCGGTCAATGAAATTCCAAATCATTTTTTTACTGCTACCTTGTAAGGGTCTTAATTAACAGTTTATTTACTCTCATATTTACACTTCATGTTTTAGATCTGCAAAAGGTTAAATACACAATCTATAAGTTGACTGTGTGACTGCAACAAATGACACCTTCCCCAATGTCAAATTGCCTAATCCAGTTCAGCCCATTCAACATAGAAGTTGATCTTCCATTTGGCGATGCAAAATACAAATGTAATGTATACAAATAAATAAATGTATACCGATATAAGTCATCGGAAATCTCACCTGGTAACCATGGAGATGATCTGCTAGCTGAGCGACTTGACTGGGACCAGAGATTGGGCTGAAGCTGTAGTCGTATCTCACTTCCTGCATGCCTATGATGTCACTCCCAGAGGTGACCAGAAGCTGTGGTGTTGATGAAGAAGGAGGGGGGAAAACATGCAGAGAGAGAAAAAGAGAGGGAGAGAGAGAGAGAGAGAGAGAGAGAGAGAGAGAGAGAGAGAGAGAGAGAATGAAAGTAGAAGAGAAGAAACATTCTAGGGGAAACTCTGGCGTAGTACATGTATACATGTACTACAGCAGAGTTTCCCCTATACAGCTCTCTCTCTCTCTCTTTTTCTGTGATGTTTCTTCTCTTCTTGGATTGGGTAATCATAAAAAGTAATTATATCCTCGACTTTCAGAAGAGCAGTTAAGCTTGAAATGTGGTTCAAGATGAATTTTGTGAAAATTGAATTTGCAATCAGCAATCAACTCTAGAGACAACTGAAAAGAATAGATACATACCTCGCCCATTTGTTTCAGCCTCTTTGGATAGAGTTTGGGCTCCTTTTGTGGCATCGTATTGAAATTCCATATGTTGTAGGTCAAAAATCTCCCAAACATTACATTGTTACCATGACAGCCACGTCCAGTGTTCACATTGTGTCCTGAATCATCCTCTGTCCACATATTATGAGATCTGTCCCCGCTGCACTCTGATTGGCTGTGAGCTGTGGACTTGCTCCCTGATTGGTCCAAAGCTCTAGCTGCCATGGCAATATTTTCAGAGCTGCAGTCTGATTGGTCAACGCAGGACCCCTTGCTTGCAAGCAGGGGTTCTGTTGCCCTCATACCCAGCGTCTCCATCCCAGCACCTAAGGGGTGCAAATCTCTTCCTGGCTCGGCCATCCCATCAAAGCTTGGCCTGTAGAAGCAGTGGGAGTACACGTACAGTTTCCTCTCCCGGTCCTTGTTGATAACGAACGAATGACGGAAACTGTTTGGGATGCTGGGCCATGCAAGAGTGAAGGCATAGATAATGCCCAGAATGGCCTGACGCTGATGAATCTGAGCACCTTTGGGTCCTTCTGAGATATCTTGAAAGGTGATTGGGTGGAGGCCATCCTTGGTGAACTGCAATTTCTGGCAAATCAATTTTAAAAAAAGTACAAAGAAAAGTAAACAAGGGGCGCCTTCTCGAAATGATGCCAACTCAAAGCTGATTTTGAAATCGATATTGAGCACCGAGGTGCTTCTCAAAGCTATTAGAACTGTAACCGTAACCTAAAGCCTAGAGGCCGGAGACCGCTTTCTGCTATGCTCCACACTGCTCTGCTCCACAGTGCATGTATTGAATGGTAGAAATGCCCAAATCACATGCTGACAGGGACAACACAATTTTGAATGTAGGCTATGGGTATGCTCGGTATGTTTCAAACGTAATCAAGGATAGTTTTTCGCCCTTTCCGCAAATGTTTGTGAGGCTATGACTGTGAGATATCATACACAGTATTGTTACAGTACACTAGCGATTCTTTCAGAGTTTCATGGCTATTGCGAATGGAACACCCTGTTTTAATCTCACTCTTAACCTTTTATTCATAAATTCATAATCAATAATCACCACATGATCAATATTCCAGAAAATCCAAATCAGTATAGAATATATATCAATTTTGAAAATCCTCTGACACTACATACCAAACTGATGTAAGTACAAACCATTTTCTTGGCTTCTTCAACTGTCCATGGTACAATCTCTCCATCATCAGCAAATTGGAATGAGTTTGGATGTCTTCGCGAGGCATAATCTGTTCCAAACTGATGGGGAAAAAATTGTATGTTCTCAGAAGCATTCAACATTTGAAAGAGTGCATATATATGACACAATAAGAATTAGGGGCAAACTACCCCTGAAGTGCCAAAACCATATTCCAACTGAGCAACAAGGGAAAAAATACATGGGGGCTCGGAGCTATTTTGCCCCCGAAATGATTGAAAGAGCCCTGGAAAACGTAAAAAGAGCCCCCCAAATTCCCACAGACACAATGCAAACTTGTAGGCAAATTGGTCAATGTGCCAAAAAAGAAGCCCTCCAAAATGTTTATTTTCTTTCTTCCCTGCTGAGCAAAGTTGCCTTCATTTTCTAAAAAAAAGAATAGTTATTTCTCTTTTACCATTCATATACATATTCTATTCCTGCAATATAAACTGACAGATGGAGGGGGGGGGGGGGGGGGGGGCACAGCTTCGAAAAAATCTACCGGTAGGTTCATTTCCTCCACCAGGTCATCAGTGGCTAGAATTCAATCAGAGAAAACTACTTTTAAATCGTACTTTAAATTGTATCACTACTCGCGACACTGAAAGTATTGTATCTGCATCTATATATTATGGCAGATAGGCATCCAATGTAAACAAGGCACGATGCCATCAGTCTCAATAAATTCAGTGCTAGGACAGTCCAAATGAATCAACAGAAACAAAGTTAGGATGATTGGTACATACCTTTGCAACAGTGGCAATGTCTGTATCGTTCGTAGGTAATGACACAAAGTCATTCAGTATGCCCCCACAGAAGAGTGAAGACTGTCTTCCATCGTCTTGCAGATTACCTGCTGGAAAAGTCAAATGTACCACAAGAAATTATAGAGTGTGAATAAATTCAGCGTTTAAACAAGGTACAAGGTTTCGATGAGATTTTCATCAAATTAAACCCTACAAAAATGTTGGCAACATTAGATGCATGGTAAATACACATTAGTAAATTTGAATTGATTATTTACCCCCCCCCCCCCCCCCTTTCATAAAAATCCATGAAATCCATGTCTGCCACAGAACACATGCAGCTATCTTGATGGCAAAAATGTGAATGCGCGAATTATTTTTGCATGTAACTAATGCTATATCATGGGCCTAGGCTCGGTGCGTGCGTCTGGAGACAAAATTGCTTGGGATCAGTTTTATCTTTTATCGTAACTTTTTCTCCTTAGTGCGTTTTGGAATACCGATTTAGCTCATTTGCAATTTTTTACATAAAAAATTTATCTAGCTCATTTGAATAACAATTTTATCTTTTTTCCTAAGTTGGCTTTCCGGAATACCATAATTACCAAAAGATTTTTTTTTTTCCTGGATACAGTAAAAATTTTCCTAAGTTCGTTGTCGGAATACCCCCCACCCCCTCCCCTGGCTTATTTTATCGTCCTCCGGTCAGAATCATTACTCAAAATCAAATATGTGCTCATCAGCTTCAAAGAGCACAGCCGCAATTCAGCTGAACGGAGTAGAGCGAACCTGCAACTTGAGCTCCGCCGTAGCTTCGGCTGAAAGGAGCGCTACTGATTGCTACACACACAGCTCAAAACACTCGGGATATTGCAGGCCAAACTTACTTTTCCAGGCTTCTGAAGACATTATTTCTCGAAAGAGGAATACAGTAAAAAAACAATACCATGACACATTCTCCCGTCTTCTCTTCCCTACTGTTAACATTGAATAATACAGCAAAGTCAGCATAATGTGTGAAAATCGGAAGCCGTCTCCATCGAAAGCATCACAGGCACAGCCTCGCTTCAAGGCAAATGTATTTATTTCTTTCATCCAGGCCATACCATTTTTTTTTTTTATATTTTCCATTGAATAGCCATTTCAAAGATGTAAATGACCATTAGAGTGAATCTTTAGAATCAATTATTCACAACAATTGCATAATGAATTGACCTATTATGGAATTAGAGGAAGTGCCCCCTTTATTGGATTCAATGGTGTCTTTGTTAGTAATATACCTACTTCTTATAGGCCTACATTAGGCTATAAAGGTTGTAGCATTTTCCGAAGAGATTAAAATTATCTTATCTTATCTGATCTATTCATTTGTTCAAGTTTGTCTCGAACATTGTGTACTTGATCTGGGCATGATCATTCAATACCATTATTTCTCATAATTATGGTTATTCTAGTAATCAAGTTGTAAATTACAAAATATAAATTACTCTATAGCCATGATAACCAAAAATAAGCATACATTGCGTACTTCAAATTGGGAACTTTATTAAAAGAATCATGGTTTACTTTTAGGCATTTTTAGGCATTTTTCTGGCATTTAGTCAGAATTCCTTATCACGTCTACTTCGTCAAATACGTTTAAAGTATTTCTACATCCATTAAAAAAGTTATTTATTCCACCGTTATTACATATGATTTCTAAAAATATTGTGTTTTCTGTTCCAACTTACAATTTCTCTTTTTATATCATTTTCTCTTTCATCGAATAGGAATAAAGGCTTACGAAGTAATCAGAATTTTTGGTAACCTTTTTGATTAGGGCAAGTAATGTATTAACACGAATACAATAGCTTACCGCAATGTCTATTTAACCCAGAGAAAGAGAGAGAGAGAGAGAGAGAGAGAGAGAGAGAGAGAGAGAGAGAGAAAGAAAGAGAGAGAGATAAAGAGAAAGAGAGAGAGAAAGAGAGAAAGAGAGAGAGAGAAAGAGACAGAGAGAGAGAGAGAGAGAGAGAGAGAGAGAGAAAGGGGGGGGGGTGTCAACTAATTTCACCTTTCAGAAAACTTCTTACTAAGGAATTACTTCAACACATTCCACCATCAAATAATTTGCCCCATTTAACTATAATCAAAATGCTTTTAAATCGCTCAGAAATAAATCAATCTATTCCTTCCCAACATTCTCATCCCCTTTCCGCTCGGCCCCTAACCTCCCCCCCCCCCCCCCCCAACACACGCCCACACACACACACACACACACACACACTCTCTCTCTCTCTCTCTCTCTCTCTCTCTCTCTCTCTCTCTCTCTCACTCACTCACTCTCTCCCCAACACACTACTACGATGAGAGCTCATTGGTTGTTTCCATATATGGTAGTTTTTTATGATAAGTTATAAAGATGTAACACAGCCCCGCGCTTCTTAGTATCAAGTGATTCACACCCTATACACGTACGGACCAAAATATTATTATTCAACACAACCCACTATCATAGAATCTACAACATTAGGGATATCACAATCTAGCTCCCGATTTGCATGGTGTCAACACTGTATGTTCTCAAAGGGAATTTCAATCAGTAATTTATGGATGACCATTCTTAAAAGCGCAAGAAGCCTACATGAAGAATAAGGCGGACAGTGCGATGGATCAATCTAATCTACTCAAAGACATGAATGATAAGATAACCACCCCCCACCCCCCCCCCCCCCCCTCCCCTTCCTTCCTCTATGGTGGGTTGTTTGGCGTTTGTCATTATTGAATGGTTAATGTTTTGTTGTGTCGGATGTTGTTCTTTTGTGTCCTTTTTCATTCGAGTTGAATATTTACGCATTATTGCCTGCTGGCAAGGCACCTTAATTGCCCGTTCCATTCATTGCAATGGCGACCACGGCTCGCTATCTACTTGTATCTCCTGTTACCATAGCAACGTGTAATGTGCTGATACATAATCATACATGCAGGTGCGCAGATCCACACAAAGTCATGTAATATGCTTTCTCCCACAGCTTCTCTTTCTCTCATTTCTTTTGCAAGGCAATATCTTGCTATCTTTCAATAATTGTCTTCTCATTATGGTGACCTCCAAATATAAATTTCCTTATGATGTTAACAATGGATCTAATTTATACGTGCATTGTCAATCACTTCTTCAATTCATATTCTGTCAGCCCATGATTCAGATTCAAATCTAATTTTATTGTCTATATAAAAATACAGAAAATTGGCCTCCACTGGCAAGAAGATACAAAAGAATGACAGAAAGTGACAAAATACAGAAAACATAACAGTGCATTGAAACAACAAAAATGTACATAATACAGAAAATACAGGAGGGAGAGAACCTCCCAAGGTCCCTATAAAAAGCAGAGCATTGCACAGTACCGGTAATAATGTTGAGAAGGTTATTAAATCATATTAAATACATGCATGGCTAGTTCCTAAGAGCACAGTTGACTATAGTGTAAAACACAAAACCCAGCCCCTCGCCACTGAAAGGTTGCTTATTAATTCTTTATGTACCTGTATGCAAATTGTATTCATGTTCTTCAAACAATATGCTACTAAGAGTATCCCTAAAGTTTGTCCGAGGATCAAGAACTAATACATTGAAAGTGCGTTCCATTAATTGAAACTGAATCACGAAATACAGTCGTAACTACATGACTCTTAACGACCCCGTCATGTTTAGTTATGCTAACCATTGATTTATTAAATGTCCAGCTCACACATACATACACGAGGACGCACCATGCCCATTCACAAAAGTAATTAAACTTGACAGGAATAAGCAGTATACCCTATCCTTTTTCACTCTTCAAATCGGCAGAATTATTCCTCAAAGTAATATATTGTTTTGCTCTACATGTATTTGAAAATACAAACGATTCTTTTTTTTTTAATGTCGGAAAAGAGTAGTATGCTATTCGTCTCCATGCAGCGTTTCTATTTGTATCTACATTTTTAAGGCCATCACAGCCTCCTATATTCTTCTACATTATTACGCCTCCAGTCGAATTCAATATACTCCGTCATTAAAGATCTATTCATTTCATGCGACTAGTTTCATGGGCACGCTCTAAATTTTGTACGGCTACAACCTGGTCGGAAGCACCATTGTTATCGTTTTCTATTACAGACCTTGCTATTTTGACCCTCCGCCGTGTATGAATCGTTACATCTCAATCACATGCCATATTGTCATGACTACTTTCTTCTTATTTTGTACATAACATTCGATTATTTCAAAGATGTTGAACTTTAGCCCCCCCCCCCCCCTCTCTCTCTCTCATCTGCTCATGATACTCAAGAAACTTGGGAGATGCATTTTAATACATGTACCTTTGTGCAAGAAAAGAAATGGCGAATCTCAATAAATAATAGCATTTCGTCAGCTCACACACTCTCTCCTCTTCCCCCTCCCTCTCCCTCTCTCTGTCTGTCTGTCTGTCTGTCTCTCTCTCTCTCTCTCTCTCTCTCAACTGCTCATGATACTCAAGAAACTTTGGAGGTGCATTTTAATTAATTAACAAGATACGTTATTACATGTACCTTTGTACAAGAAAAGAAATGGCGAATCTCAATAAATAATAGCATTTCGTCAGCTCACTCTCTCTCCCCCTCCCTCTCCCCCCCCCCCTCTCTCTCTCTCACACACACACACACACACACAGACACAGACACAGACACACAGACACAGACACAGACACAGACACACACACACACACACACACACACACACACACACACACACACACACACACATACACACACACACACACACAGAAATCAATATACAGATACACGCACGAAACATGACCGGATAATCTGTTATTAAGAATTATATCGGTATACAGACTTGAGAGATGATGGAATCTATACCACTTTTTGATATTTTATTGGAGCAATGAAAATGGAGACGAAATTTATGCGTGTGAACGGGAATTTGCGCATGCGTGTTAGTCCGAAAGAATACACACTTCTGATCCAATTACTTTCACTGACTTATGTTCTATTGTCACTGTTCTCGCCATTTCCTCATGTCGAAATTGCCTTTTTGTATGGCAAGTTAATTTGATTCTACTCGTCACGCCTTGTGGGTCATTTTTCGTACTACAATTAGTTTGATGCACATACCAATAAATCATTTCATCAGCAAGTGTTTGCTTTGTAAATTTGATCATCGCACTAGGCGGACACCTCGTGCAAATCTTTGCCGATTCGGCCACTTCCGAAATATCCAAGAGGTTATATCAAATCTGACTTTGATTGTATTTTCAGGGGGATGTCAGTCTCGCGCGAGCTTGGGAAATAGAAAAGACGCTCTTTTGGATCTCGAATGATAAGGATTTTTTCACTGAAGTTTGACGGAGGTAAAAACCATGCTGGATCAAGAAGATGTGATAAGTCGTCGAGCGTTCGTCGTGACTATGATGCTTCTAAGAGGCTGTCTATTTGTAACCGGTAAGAATAAAAAGGCAATGGCTGGTGGTGGGGTGAAGAGGGGCACCTTTTAAAAGATATATATAGTTAGAAGAATTTCGAGTCACTGTTTAATTTCCTCTGTTGTACAAATAGATTAATAGCTTCAAATGTGTTATAAGATTTTACCTTTTATGGGAATAGGAAATGTGGGTCTGATTCACATTGTCATTTGCCCCAAGCCTCCTTTTCGGTAAATATACCATTGACACATCATAAAGTCAAGGGATGTCAATTTTCTCAGAGACAGCTTTTGTGGCATTTTATCTTTTACTTTAATCCTTGAATTATATAATTAGATTTTCACAAATTTTGTATATGAAAATTTGTGTTATCAGATAATTAATGCAGAACACAACAATAGTCATTGTGCATCCCACATGCCAACCCGCAAATATTCCTTCTATCTAGTTATATGCCGATTATCTATTCAAAATGTACATTATGACACAAGTCAATAAGCCTAATGTATGCATGAATATTCATGAGCATCTCAGTATCAATTTGTTTTTCAAGTAGATAACATACTGTGCTATTTGGGTGAACAGTAATTGTGTTGGTCATTTAAACACATCATAATTTGTAACATAGACGTTAGCATGATGACATCTTAATATTGATTTTTAAATCATGACTTAAATACAGTATTTTTATTTGTTTTTATTTAGATGCACGTAGAAAAAAAATGTGATCACTTCTGGTATTTGTTTTAAAAATTCGTAGTTGATCTATCGAATTGGACGTATAATAAAACTTTTTGGAAACGTTATGTATAAAACGTTTATTTTGTAACTTCCACAAACATTTTGTAAACGTCCTATTTCAAACGTTCTGTAAACGTCCAATAACAAACATTTTGTAAACGTCCTGTACAAAACGTTTAACTTTGCGACGTCCAAAAACGTTCATTTCGGACGAAGGCGCACAGGCCCTAATAAAAAAAAAAAACGTTTTGAAAACGTTCTGAAAACGTTCTGTGTTTGCTGTGAACTTCTTTTTTGCCAGCAGCATCACGCATTATTAATGACACTGTGATGTCAGTTGCTTGTGGATTAACAGGTGTGAATGGTCATTGTTGCGTTCTGGATTTATCATCTCATACACACAAATGTTGAGGTCCAATTTTGTCCAAAAATGAAAATCTCATTAAATATTCCAAGGATTATTAGTACAAAAGTAATGAAATGTCACAAAACCTACCTACAAAAAACCTTAACAACCTTTGACTTTGTGATGCATCAATTTCAGCTTGGTTTGAGTTGAAACTGATTTGTAAAAATATTTTTTCAAAAGTGTCAAAAGGGTTATTTGTAACACCTAACTAGTATATCGAGTGGAGTGGCTACAACTTACGTATGCAATCCTCGTAATTTTCGTAGAGATGTATCATTATAGCAAGAGTTTAAGGGGAACACAACCAGATCAAGAAAGTGTCCACAGTAAAGCAGTTTTTGCTCTGTTCGTTTGTTTCTCTCTTAACACAAGCCGCTTGTCCACCCGATTGGGAAGTCGTCGGTACGAGCTGCCTCCGACTCACTGACGGATTCCGTACGACCCTCCAAAACGCGCACTTACAGTGCCAAGCGCTCGGAGGGTATTTATTCGTGCCAAACAGTGAAGACGAGACTGTTGCCGTGGGAGCTTCGCCCTACATCGAAAGTGGTATTTGGAACAAACTTGGCCTAGCCACCTACGAGTTATGGACGGGCTGCGATGATATAGCGGTGCACGGAACTTTCACGTGCGTGGATGGCTCCAGCTTCGACGCGACTAGTTGTAAGACGCCCCCCCCCCCCCTCTCTATCTCTCTCCACACAAACTTTTGTTAAACATACATACACACACATACACATACACACATACACACACACACGCATACAAACGCACACAATCATATACACACGTGCACATACACACACGCACACACACACACACTCATCAACACCATAATTATCATAAATGCATCACCATCTTTATCATCGTCAACAACTGCATCATCACCACCAGTGTCATCATACTGAACTTCCTCATCATTAAATGTGCATTGTTAGTGTCTTTCACTCCCACTATCACTCGCATTACTGAGACCAAGACTAAGACCAATGGTCTTAGTTACCTTATTATTATTAACTTTCATTCTTCCCTGATATTTCTTCTACATGTTGCCAGGCTTTCGTGAAAAAAAAATGTTTGGTAGAAATATGAAAACTAACGAGAGTTTTGAAGCATGTTTTTCGATTTGCAAAGTTATATTTTCTCGGCTCCACACCTGCACTAGCGATCGATAATTACGCCCCACCACCTAATAACCCCGTTGTGCTAAGCGGCAGTAGGGACAGGTTTCATAAACCTATCATGGATGGACTGGACTCGCAAGACTTCCTTTTTTGTGTGTGATACATTGAATACTGTAGAAAACCATCATGACCGTCGCTTCATAAAAATTCAGGTCATTCAGGTGTTTCGAACAATATGCTGTTCTAATGAGGCAGTTCCTTCTCTGAACATTCTGAATAACCATGGAGGTGTTAGAAAGGAGACGAAACTCGAGCATAATTATTTTCAAACATCTGTATGGGTTCAAAGCATGCTCATGAATGTCAAAAGAATTCCATAATCATGACAATGATTTGATGTACCATGTGCAGGGTCGACATTTAGCTGTTGTGAATTTGAAAAGAAATTTCTGTCATGTCTGTAATTGCCCATTTGTCTCTAGAAGCTTTGTTTTTTGATGAATTTGTTTGCAAATTATAAGGAAGTTAAGGGAAGATTATAACAGATCCTTTACTCTGCTTTTGTTTCGAAAAGTAATGAGGAATCTTTAAAAAAAAATCGGACATATAAAATATTTGTATTACTTACAAAATTGACTAATTTCTTCACTTTCCGACATCTTGAGCAATTGTGGGATTCAACCATTCTCAAAATGACATATTAAAAGCTTTGTATTATCAACAGTATTTGTGTGGATTTGCATGCAGCGGAGATATTTTACTTCAAAAACTTGTTTATTTGTGTTTGCTAATACCTGTGCTCATGGAAGTATTAGTGCCATTAACAGAACGGGACAAGCAAAATGCGACTCTAAATTTCTTTTGTTCTCTCTGAGAAGCTGTTGTCACACAATTATGTTCATCATTGTTTAAACACCTGACAAGCACATTTTAGAACACTTGTTTGCGGTGTCGAGCACAGGTTCAAAGAAAGATGGTCGATTCATATCCTTCTATGATATCATCGCTGGAATAACAAAATAATATCTATCACCGCCGCCTCATAAAAATTCAGGTTATTTAGATGTTTTAAACAATATGCTTTTTCAAGGAGGCAGTTCCTTCCTCTGTATAACAACAGAAAAGAAAATCCATTTCACTAAAATCTGGCCGAATAGAGTACCGAAGTGGTGTCATCATATGAGCATGTTGTCAAGACAACTGGCTCTATAAAATAAACTCACTCCACCGAGAGGTTTAGCAGTCCGATATTGTCTATCGGGCTAGTACCGAGCATTCCCAATTACAGATATGCTCAAATGACGTCACACTTCGGTACTCTGTGGTCCTTATGGCGGACTGCTCATGAATATCAATGAGTTAGATTAAATGAGACTCTTTCGGTATTTGTTTCCATGTTGTCGTGTCTTGATCAGTGAACTAAAAAGAGCTTGCCCTGTAAGCAGTGGATGGTAGGTTCAAATCCCTTCTGGTTTAAAGATTTCTTTTCTGACTTGACGGTTTTTCATTCATTTACAGGATTGGGCACGCTATCCTTACTGCAGGTGTATGCCTAACGTTTCTTTGTAAATTGAAATTACCCTAGAAATCCCTTTCAATAAAATCTAGCCAAATGGTCCTAACAGCGGACTACTCATGAATATTAATGAGTCAGATTAAATGAGACTTTTCGGTGTTTCTTTCCATGTTGTCGTGTCCTGACCCGTGAACTAGAAATAGCTTGCGTGGTTAAGTCGCTGCAGTGTAAGCAGTGGATGGCAGGTTTAAATCCCGTCTGGTTCAAAGATTTCTTTTCTGACTTATGTTTCATTCATTTACAGGATGGAGCACGCTATCCTTGATGTATTCCTAAAGTTTCTTTGTAAATAAAAAAGGAAATCTGTTTTGAGAAATATGACAACCGTTCAACCTTCGCTTGGAGTTCATAACTGATCTTAATACACACATTGTAATTTAGTTTGGAGACGAACGAAGGGACATTGGTTCGTAACTTTTTCGGACACAACCGGACACGAAATTGAGGATGTTTCCGTGAAAGGTGAAACGCTCAATAAACGATTTACAACATATTTGTTAGGAAATACGATTGACCAATGTGCGATATGGTGGAATTTCCCAAACATGTTTTTCGATATTATTATCCATGTATCAAAAAAAACACAATAATAATCTGAAATTCACAGAATCGTATCATTATTAGATGTTCTACTACTGCACATGCTCTTCAGTACATGAACTGGTTCTGAAATCTTCTGCGCATTCAAAATATACATTCATCAAAAGGCATCCCAAATTTCTCTTGCATATTGGCGGCGGTCATCACTGGATGAAAAAAAAAACACGCGTCAAATGTTCTATTGTGCTATTAATGAACGCGACTGGCGGAGGAATACATTTCTCCTCGTGCCGACTCCAGTAGTCACACCTCTCTGGTCGAACAATGGATAGAATGTCATCTGTATGAATTCCACTTGAATTTCAATTTCATATTTAAATATCTGTTCACATCATGGATTATATTCACCGATTTTCATAGGGAAGGTGTAAATCAAACATGTTTACTATGCACTTTTTCAAGAAATTTGGAACAAGGTTGCTAAAACCTCAGTCACATTTGCTAATTTACGGCGGACGTACGGCGGCCGTACGTCATCATGGGCCTGTTTCTCCATTAGAATGCCAGCGACATCTGATTTAGAACTCACGTTAGCGCCAATGATGCTAAACGGATTCTCGAAGAGAATGCTAAGTCGGATATCAGTGACATCTCGTGTATCGATACCGGACCGGAATTTTCAGACAAATTGATAGTCTTTCTCACAAAACTCCGTAATAAGTGATAAAAATCTGGTTGAAATAATTATGATTTTGTTAAATATGGTGCGAAGTATTGTTTAAAACGTTGATTAGTCTATGGCTTGATGTAAAACACATCAGTTTGATAAAGATTGATGTGCTATCAATCTCTCCTTTTCTTCTGTTAAATCAATTCATCGATTTTCTTGAATGCTTTCCATTTTGGTCATATTTGTGTTGAAAGATACCATGTGAATAATAGTCTACGGAAACATGCCATTCTTAAAATAAATGTCTTAATATTGAAGAAAGGGGTTATCACATGCATGTGTTCATATTCACTACTGATGCAAAAATCTAACCAAACGTAGACTTAATCATTCAAAAATAAATAAGCGAACACGAGTGAATTTTCAACATTAAACAATGTTAAAAATGTTGGATTGCTTAAACGAGCCCTCTGATCTACGGAATCCTCGAATGATACTCAAATTTTGAAATATTTGATAATCTTTTTCATGAATCTCGCCTTCAATGCAGTAATGTTAAACAAGTAAACCCCTTTCCCCGCCACAGCTGATTTTATGCTTAGCAAATTCTGACAAAATGCAACAGAAATTATATCATAGAACGCGTAATGCAAATTTATTCACTTTTCACAGTGCTAATTACGCAACTCAGCTTTCCATAAACCACTATTATTGTTCTCAAGGATCGTCCGATCAAGAACAGATATGACAGGGTCCGAGCACTTCCAGCATTTAGAGCTGAGGTTACAGTTGTAATATTTGTTTGTGTTTATGTAAACCATGTTAAATGTTAAATGTCATACTGTCAAAGCATGGCCCTTAATAGAAGAGCGTTTAAAAGGATAGTTCACCCTGAAATTATTTTGGGTTCAATAAAAGTATACACATGAAAGAAACATATTAGTGAGGGTATGACGAAAATCGGACAGAGGAAAATACATTTTTTTTATTTTTATGTCTTTATTTCGTGACGTCACGTGCGGGGTGCTCTCCCACATGTTGTGTACATTTTTTTCGAAAATGTCGATAAAAGCATTAAAAAAATAAAAAAGGAAATTTGTGGAAATGGAAGTACACAACAATATACACAAAGATAATCAAATCAAAATCAAATAACTTTCCTTTCCTTTGACCGATTTTCGTCAAACATTCACTAATATGTTTCTTTCACGTGTCTAATTTCACTTAAACCAAAATAATCTCAGGGTGAACTATCCCTTTAACCACTGGGCTACCCTTGGTAAATAAAACCAATAAATACAAGTAAAAAGTATTATTACCTGTGAGAATATGCCCGGTGTCCTCCAACCTATTTTGCATGCATGTTTACTGTCTTCGCAGCCATGTGGGGGCTCGTGGGTGGACCGAATCTCGCCACTGGTGATGACTGCGTCATACATTATTATACTCATTTATTCGAAGCACCGTGTGTGGCCGCAGATATAACTCAGTATCGCCTCCCTCTCTGCGAGAGTAAGTGCTGTCAATGCTTATAGGGAAAGTCCATCCTGAAGTTTAGTTGCTTTGATAAAAGCATAAATACGTAAGAAACATATGAATGAAGGTTTGACGAAAATCCGTTAATGGATAAGAAAGTTATGATTTATTTCACTTTACTTTTGTGACGTTACGTGCGAGTTCTTTTTTCATTAGGTTGTGTTCTGATTTTCTAGAAAATGTAAAAAAAAAAAAAACATCTTACCGGTGCATTTGACACACCACTAGACACTGTTTTGACACATATACCTCAATGAAAGAAATATATTCCTTCATCAAAAAACATAAAAAATGCAATTTTTGGAATTTGCAAATGACGTCACAATTAAATTTAAAAGGCCATAACTTTCCTATCCTTTCTCGGATATTTGTCGAATCTTCACCAATATGTCGCTTAGATTTTTCTTAATTAAAGGCAAATTAACATCAGGGTGGACTTCCCCTTTAAGAAGGTTTTTTGACGTCGTCTTATTATTTCGTTTACTCTTTTCTTTCTTCTTCCATGTATTCTGCTTTCCAGTCATCTTCACTTTTCTCGTCTTTGTCTTCTGTCATACTTTTCTCATTCTGTCTTCTGGCATCGTTTTTTTTTTCTTCTTCTTCTCCTTCATTCTCATTATTTCCATATCCTTTTTGTTGTGCTTCTTATTGTTTGTATTTTTTGCCATTCTCCCTAGTGTTCTTTCCTTTTTCCTTCCTATAGACCCCATCCCATTCTTATCCTTTCCCCGTTGTCTGAATCTCTTTTCTATATCACATCTTCTCCTACATCACTCTTCTTTGTTGTCTTTAATATAATTTCATTTTGACCCAGTTTCCAGTCGTATCACTGTGCGAAGAGTGCTTATATATATAACAACAATTTTTATATTTTCCGTGCTTTTTACAAAATTGTATTTACCTGTAAATTGGCCACACTCCATTTGATTATCGATTGAAATATAATGCGCTTACACGTAGGTACATTCATGAACAGGAGTGATATCTTTATACACCAATTGTCTGCAAAACCAGGCATGATTAGTTTGTTGATCTTTACTCACCCCACCCCCTCTTCCTTACCCTGCCTGCTCGTTTTAATAATGCATGTTCTTGTCATCCTCATAGTAAGTCCCATTGCTGCTACTTTGCCGACGAGCTTGTCAACGACAGATACAACAGCTAGCGCCACCACCTCATCATCGTCCTATTCTTCTACAACCAGTGCCCACACGACGCCCACCATTGATACCATTTCTGATGCCACTACCAGATCCACGACCGATCCGACTTCTAGTACCCCTACCGCATCTAGCTCTGTGACTACCAGATGTACTACGACAACCCCCTCCATGGCGGCCGGAGATGAGCCCAGGACGGCCTCAAACTACTTCTCCCTTGTCATGCTGCTCGGGGACCAGTCTGCCGGTGGTAGCTGCCTGATCAACCACGTCATCAAGACCAAGGTATCGACATCGCGTATCGGGTGCGCTGCTGCTTGTTCCCTTGTCACTGAGTGCGTCTCATTTAACTACATGTACATCAACGGCTTGTGCGAATTAAATGATCGTTCTATGGACACGGCGTCTTCGAGTGATATTTCCTTCCAGTTGGCATGCAGGCATTACAAGCGCAGAGTGTATGACAGCTACCCCCTAGACGATAGCCTTGAGGACGATCAACCCCACTAATGATGACTACCCACATGACTACTACCCCAATGACGACTACCCCATAACGACTACCCCATGATGAATAGCTTCACAAGGACTGTCCTCATGACGACTACCCCCATGACGATTGACCCATGACAACTACCCCCGTAACAACTATCCCCACCATAACAATTTGAGCCCAGGACGGCCTCAAACTACGTCTCCCTTGTCATGCTGGTCGGGGACCTCATTAGCTCCTATACAGTCGAGCACTATCAGCAATTGCAGCTTTCATTGAAAATATATTATGTGTTCAATTATATATACATGTGTATATGTATATACATATATATAGAAAAACTTCTCCGGCGTCTTAATTGATTTGTTTGTGCTTATTTTTACATTTACTGCGCCATCGTAATAGTGTTTGGTACATCTAAATTCGAAATCACTACGCTCTTAGTAATTATTTAGACTGGTTTGGCCATAATGGTTGCAGAGACCGTCCGGTGTACTTTATTCAGGGAGGTCTCCTCCCTGCTTTATTAACAATCTACACGTTCTCTATTACATAGCCTAAAAGTAGTGATGGTCGAGTGTAGTTAACTCTTTGTGTGCCGTGTTTGCACACTAGACGTAGATGGCAGCACTTAGCCTTCAAACAGTATGTCAGTGGCTGCACAGGAAAACTTCACCCCAAAACAAATTTCTTCGTCACGTTTTTGGCGAACAGATTTCTCTTTAATTTGATATAAAGATCATCAAATTGACTTGCCTGAGTAGCCGGCTAGGAACTTTCAGCAGGCACCATCGTCTGTCGTCTTCTTTAAGTTAGTGCGGTCATGTTGTATCTTTTTAGTCGGACCCCTTATGGGGATGTGACGTAAAGGGCGCAGAACAATAGATTCAAGATAATTTATTGTCATGTATAAAAATACACAAAATTTGCTTCCGGGCATAAAGTTACAAACATGAATAATGTAAACAATGGCATAAATAGTACAATGACAAGCAATCATGACCATGACGACTCTTAAAAAAAGTATAGACGAGTTGTCTCAGGCCCAGTCATCTTATTTACCGTGCAACATAGATGTACGGTACATAGCGCAGCTCACAACGTTTTAATTCTTGCCTGCATTTCTGCTCGTATTTCTGCTCAAAACTTTCATTTTAGGGCTTTGGACCTTCCAGTTGATTAGTGGATAGAGCTGTGTCTCTCATGTGTTTGATTTTTATAGTTGTTTATCGTGCTTCGAAGTTAGATTTTTGCAGGTTAATGAAATAAAAAAATCGCCGACGGACGAGCGGCTAGTTTAGTATACACGCACTACCAAATGGTTTATATCGGTTAGTGCTTGTTCGCTACTCATGTTAGGTTTCTTTTAAGTAAAATATTTTGTTCTCTTCCCTTCGTATTAACAACAACCTACCAATATGTATTTGGCTGTAATTGACAATCGCAATTTGGTTATTCATTTAAAATAACTCATGTACTGGTCCTACTGGAACATCGTACCATCAAACTAATGATCGAGCCTATTACGTCCTACCATCGCAGAAAGTTCAAGAAAATGGCGATGCACATTAAGCTTTCATTTTCCTAAGAATTTTTTTTTTTCTTATTATCTCTATCAGATATTTTTGTGAGGTTTTATAAAAGTTCATAATGAAGAATGAAAATCCATCTTCCAAGCATATATTATTAATTTATTATTTGGAATGGAGTGTTTTCTTAACTAAATAATCCTCGCTCATATCAATTACTGAATTTGGAAGAAGAAATAATTATGACTTGATATGTTATACATACGATGTTATATATCCCATTATGTTATGTAATGTTGCAACCTGGGATATTACGCTCTGCTGTGTATTGACATTAAATGTGTTTCTACACTTCATCTGCTTGACATACCAGTCTCATTCGACATTTCATTGCATTATTTAATGATCCCCAACAAAATTACTTGCCGATTGGTTAACCCAGAAGGTGCAGATAATTTCGATGAAAGCACTAGTGGTCAAAGCTTCAGGAAGCGGAGGGGGGGGGGGGGGTGGTTGGTGAGGGAGAGGCATTCTCCGCAAATATTTATCAAAAATACAATTTTACATTTCGGCTATTTGTCGCTCCCTCCCATATCAGTGGGGGATACTTCCCTCTTTCAAAAGGCGCGCCCGTGTACCCCTTTCTAGACCGAAAGAGTCCGCTTTCTATATGTTTTCAATCAAAGTTACTGGTTTCACAACAATGACCATCATTCACACACATTGTATAGTCCAAATTTTCCCGTAAGAGAAAATCTCATTAAGTATTCACAGGATTGTTACAAGAATAATAATTGATGAAATGTCACAAAATTCTGCTTCGAAAAAAATTGATATCCGTTAACTTCATGGTGTATCGATTTCAGCTTGATTCAGGTTGTTGTGTTCGGAATCAATTGTCTGAGACAAACTATTTTTAGATCAAAATTTGTCCAGGACATTTTATTGTCCACCGTTGTTTTAAATTACCAGTCAATAATCATACGAAAATAGACATGTGGACAGAAATTGTACGTGAAATTGTAATGTGAATGATTGCGAGCATTTGTGTTTGTGTTTGATGTCTTTTATTGTCATTTATCAAAAGTGTTTTTTTTTTCTAACAGCTAGAAAAAAAACACTTTTGATAAATGATAATAAAAACAATTATAACTCAAATTAAGCTGAAATTGACACATCATGAAGTGAAAGGATATAAATTACCTTCGAAGCAGGTCTATTTCTGCTCAGCAGTCTGTTGCTGCTCAGGAGTAGGTTGAGAGAAGGAAGAGAGTTGAGATAAAGCAGACTGTATATTGTAAAAAGACAATGAGAAGGAGGTTGTAAATGCGACGAAAGAAGTAAGAAGGAGGAGCGTTAGCGAGAAAGTAGAATCGCCCGAGTCCGGGGTGCATCTATTGTAGCATGTATAATGTATTGGTGTAGCATTGGTGTCTTATTAATTTAATTTTCATCTCCTCCGCCATGTCGCATCTCACTCTTCATTATTTAGATTATCTCTTTCACTTTCTCTGTTTCACTTTCATTTTCTTTCGGTCTCTCTCTCCACTTATCGTCATCACTCTATCTCTTTCGACTGTCTCTTTTCCACCTTTTCAATCTCTAATCACTCAAATCACTTGTTCCAAGCTATTCCACTCTCACCACTACTCTCAACAATGCACTTATCAACAACAAAATGATAACTAGACACCAGATATCTACGAATGAACGTGGACCTTTAATCATAAAACCATCAATATCAACAATTTACAGCATTGTATACATTATGTTCATTACAAATTTAAATGAAATTCTGTCTAAAATTAAGTGTCCATCTACATGTATCTCATATCTAACATATGAATGTCCAAACGCAGAATCACATCGCGGACAGTTTGCGATATCATCATCCATCAAAACGTTGACGCTTCGCTAGCGGTCGTCCGTAGGCTCTGCGTGTGGAGTCTGCTGCCAGTTGCGAAAACCTGACTGGCGTCGAAGTTGGGCCTCCAAGACTTCCGAGGAAAGGAGGCATAACGAATCCCCACGGTGCTGGGGTTGGCTGCTCGCGTCTTCTGCTTTCGCCGAACGATGACGTCGTCGATGTCGAATCCCACGGCCGAACGAAGAGCTGCTGATGAACGCGTACCGACTCGTTGTGGCACTCCAACTGTTTCTTCACTAAAGATGTCGTGGGTGGCTGCGAAGTTGCCGTCGAATGAAGCGACCAGTTTGCGACCTCAAAATGAAGATGCGAGCTCTTCCTCGTACTAGTGTTCCTCCTCTTGGAGGCTCGGCTGATGCTGCGGTCCTTGCGGCTTCTCGTGGCGCGACGGCCGCTGAACGTGCGGCCCGCCTCGGTGTCCTCGGACGGGCAGAGCGGGCAATTCGGCACGCAGCAACGGAAGATCGTGCACATCGTCTGCCGACCGTGGTGGCGAGCCCAGATGATCGACGCGATAGCCCGGCTGAAGTCTGGTTCGGAAGACAGGACGGCGATCGAAGGTTCCACGAGAGGACGACATGACATCGATGGGGAGGGAGTCGCCGACAGGTGGTGGTGGTCGTGGAAGGAGAGAGCCGAACTAAACGAAGACCTGAAACGGGAAATGAAAAGGAAGAAAACAACAACATTAATTTCATGATCAATCAATCAACTTGCAAATCAAACAACATCGTAAAACCTGATCTTCATTCGCGGCAAAAAGGGGGAAATAATTAGAAATAGATGTGATGTACAGAAAAGGCGTGATACATGGTGAGGGAGACGGGAAGAAGAAGAGTGGGGCGAGGACATTGTAACGTTTGTAAAATTGTACATTTTCTCCTCATCCTTTCAAATTATGAATCATTTCGATAAGAACATGAAAAGAAAACAGAATGAAACACAATCATAATAATCAAATGTGGAAAGGAGACGAACAAAATTAAGCCACAAATGCAAGAACATTACATATGTATAATACTTACATGATAAAGGTCAGAACTGCAGTGACGTCAAGGAGTAAATACTTGTAGATGATGGCTGGATTCTTAGAGCAACAGTGAAGTAGTCAGTTCTATATAGTGCCGAATGGGGTCAACAGTGATGAAGTGAGCTGTCTTCTCAGAGCAAAGAAAAGGAACGTCTGTTCTCGAGCTAAACGCAGTCGAAAGTGAGATGACAACTATGCCACAGTCGGTATATACAATGCAAGCACGCTTTCGTTGTTCTATTGTTTGTTGCGACTCGGGTCCCTGATTGGTCAAGAGTTCGATGACGCGGCGAGGACAAAGGATAGTGGCGGTACGCGCGGGAGCCTTTGACCGGCTGTTAACAAAAGATATCAAAGGACCGGTTTTGGATAGGCGTGATGAGACCGATTAGTCTATATCAAAAATAGCATTATTTTGGTTATATACCTTTCTTGAGACTGCGAACCCAGGTTTGTTGAATATCATACATCATGTAGTTGAATTTTTCGGTTTATTTCTTCTCCCCTTCTCTCTCTCTCTCTCTCTCTCTTGTCTTTTACTTCTATCATGTGTCTACATTTCTTACATCTCCCTGATCATGCTGATAATTCCTGTATTTCTTCTGTAAGAAAAACTTCGCCGATAGTAATGACACTTATGTAACCTCCATATAGTTTAGTTTGATTTTGTGTAATTGATATGTCTCTTTTTTCAACGATATACAGTATTCATCTTTTTCTTCGTTGTCCTCTACCACAGTTGTATGTTATATTCTTTTTTTAACCAATATTGCCTCATGGCTTTGTTGCTCTTTTATATTTCTTTTTGTATTCGTGCTATTCAAATCATCTCTTCTTATCATAATCATATTTGTTGTTGTTGTTGTTGTTGTTCTTCTTCTTCTTCTTCTACTTTTTCTTCTTCTTCTCCTTCTTCTTCTTCTACTTTTTCTTCTTTTTTTTTTTCTTCTTCTTCTTCTTCTTCTTCTTCTTCTTCTTCTTCTTCTTCTTCTTCTTCTTCTTCTTCTTCTTCTTCTTCTTCTTCTTCTTCTTCTTCTTCTTCTTCTCCCCCCTCATTCTTGCTCTCTTCCTCTTTATCTTGGTATGCATAGTTTTATCTACCATTTAGCGATATGTTACACCATTCAATCTATTTTCCTACTCCAACTCAGTTCTTCCTTTAGTTTGTATAGTCTTGCTCTCTACCCTCCAATATCTCTTTCCCCAGCTTTCCCTCATCTCTAGATATTCTTTATTATGTTATTTTATAGATTATGTTATTTTAGATAAATAAAATGTTTCTCCTCCCTGCTCTTGTTCTTTCTTATCATTATCTGCTATTCCTTGCGTTTTAATTATACCGATCTTTTCTCTCCACTTTCTCTCTCCAAAATATTGTCGTTCTCTCTAGAGCCTTTTGCTTTCTTTAGATTATACTTTGGATATAACCAGATATAGTATGTTGTCTAGATATAAACCGAGTTTAAAACAATCTGATCATCCGTGTAAATATTGTCTTTTGCTGTTTTTTTAACTATGGAGTGTTCCGGTGCAAACACAGATTATAATTTATCATACACCTGTAATTTTCTTCCACAAATGAAATCATCGCACCATAAGGGGAATCTTAACATGTTTTAAGTAACAATAAAAATATACAATCAATATGAAACCAAATAGTGCAAAGTTATATGAATGTCAGGTTTAAATGAAAGCAAATCATACATGTATATTTAGAGTGGCTGGGAAACAAATTGCAGGGTAAACTAGCTCTTTTTTTTTAGTACATGGGAACAACAGGAATCCTCATTAGCGCTTTCTTTTATCGACAATGAATAGCTTGAACATCAATGGCACAATAAGCGCTACCTATTGTTCTGATTGGTCAGAAGTCCTATGACGCGGCGATGTCAAAGCGCAGTATCGGTGCGCGGTGGCGTTTGACCTTTTAGGAACAAAAGAGCTAGTGAAAGTGGCGTTTGGGTGGCGCACAAACAGGATTGGTATACCGGAACCAGCTGGGCCAGTTTGAGTTATCGTAATAGTTAACATCTGTACGATGCGTTGAGTTCATTTAAAACAAAATTGCAGCTGGACGATATGCATTTGTCGAACATTATTATACTAAATTAGCTCTGTATGTACTTTATTTCAATCGACCCCTTTCATCTACATCTTTCTCTCTCTCTCTCTCTCTCTCTCTCTCTCTCTATTTTCTCTCTCTCTCTCTCTCTCTCTCTCTCTCTCTCACACACACACACACACACACACACTCACTCACTGTAACTGTGTTTTTTCTTAACTTATCTTGCCGTAATAATCTAAATTTTTACATTAAATATAACAACAATTTGTCTTCATCTGCATAGGAATTATCCCTCACCTATTTCTGTCATTTGTTTTATTCTTCTGAGCTCTTTCCTCTCTAAAATATTCATCTCTGCATTCCTATCTCTCTTAAGATTTTTGTTTCGGTGTGAATATATTTTAAATGCAGATATGTTAAATTGCCTATGTTTATTTGCATCTGAATATCACTTTCTATTCAACAGATTCAAACTTCCTTTACCGATATATCTATGAATGTTAAGTTCACCTTTGCATACTCTCTTCTCCTTCATCTCTAACTGCTTCTCACTCCTTTTCACCTCTTCTCGTAATTGTTTTCTCTTCTGCTCCCATCTTTCTATTACCTATATACATTTGAATGTCCATGTACCATACATACCATACCATACATTTCTAGAGATTCTAATTTTGGTTGATTTCAGTTTTGAATCACGAGATGATTAGATTGGTCGTGTTGGATATTTACAACATGTATGGATATCAATTGTATTGACAGTACTATTGTACCAGTAATGGAATCTTTATTTATATTACATGTCAAACGATACAACGCTATTATTAGTCACAAATATGTCGAACATTATGTGTATCAAATGACTAGAAAATACTGTACGTTGAAATCGCGGGATGTACTTTCCAAATTCAACACAGTAGCTCCTCAATGGCGCTTCCTTTCATTTTCTAATGACATTCATAGTGTGACCTATTGTTCTGATTGGTCGGAAGCCTGATGACGCGGCGAGGTTTAATAATAGTAATAAAAGGGCGCGGTGGCGTTTGACCGGCTGGGAACAAAAGAGATAAAAGAAGCGGCTTTCTTCGGACGTAATGGGATGGAGTACACGGAATAACGTTGGCAAAACAGCTGGACCAGTCGCCCTCAATTCAATTCAATTCTTTATTCGTCATTTAAAAACAAAATAAACAAGTTTCATGAAGAAGGAATTCAAGCCGATGGCTTGTAAAGTGTGATGACCATTCTGATTTGATGTATGATAAGTTATACTAATTTTACATTTATTATCTTGTTTGATTGTCAATTTCAATTGTACGCATTCACTTGTCTTTGTCTATGTATGTTTATTATCTATTCATCTTTAATTTTCTTCTTTCTAGCTTGTGTTCCCATTCGTCTTGTTCTTCTTTTTGTTCGGGTTCGCCTTCCTTTATATTTTCGTCTTATCTTTAACGCCTCCTTTTCCTCTTCTGAAATGTTGATTTTTTTTCTCGATCTTCTTCTTCTTCTTCTTCTTCTTCTTCTTCTTCTTCTTCTTCTTCTTCGTGTTGTTATTTTTATTTTTGTTCCTCTTGTTGTTCTTCTTGTTTAGCTCCTTCTTGTTCTCTTTGACTTTCTTGTTCTTCTTGTTCTTGATCTTCTTCTTTCTCTAGCTATACGTTTTACAAAAAGACATACAACCCATCTTGAATCCCATCTCTTCCTCTCTTCCTCCTTCTCTTTCTGTTTTTGTTTTCTTTCTATTCCTCTTACTTGCTTTTCTCATTCGAATTCCCTCCGTCCACTCGTCATAATTCTACTATTTCACCTACAATAACTTTTACTGTTTTCTTAAGAATAATAATCTGAAGATCAATAATTTGTTTCATTTCTTAATTAAATGGATTTTTAGAGAGTTCGTGTTGTTTATTTACATATCTGGACACCATTTGCTAGATCGTTCAGTATAGTCATAGTTAATAAACGAACATTAAAACAATATTATCGGCCAAACGTAAATCTTTGAAATACGTTTCACGCGCTTACTTAATATGCCATATGTATAAATTGAATATCAAATCATTGACTAGAAAGCAATATGGGATACATGTTATGAAGAAAACGATATCTTCATATCTCGAATGACGAGAAAGCAAATTGATATTATTACAAGGTCGACAAACTTTTCCGCAGTAAACGACTTTATTCCGCACTAGCGCTTGCTTTTCATTTTAAATGGACATAACGTCAATGGCGCAATAAGTGTAACCTATTGTTCTGATTGGTCAAACAATTCATGACGCGGCGAGGTCAAAGTGCGCGGTGACGTTTGACCGGCTAGGAACAAAAGAGATAAAAGAAGCGGCTTTCGGCCGGTGTAAAGAGAAAGAGATTAATAACGTGAAACCTGTTTAACCTGTTTAACCGCTCGGTTAAAACAGGATGTGCGGTCCTTCTTTATGGATTGCTTTTGTACAGCTCTCAATTAAATGCTTCGTTCAATAGAGATAAAGCCGTCCTTAAACCTTGGATGTGAGGACGAAGCGCAGTTAGCCGGTAGCCGGACGCACTGGCGTTTTGAACGGCAATAAACGAAAGTGATGAAAGAAGCGGCTTTGGTTGTCTGTTCAAGTTTTGCTTTCTATGTTTTCTACATGATGTGCATAAATGTGTTGGACAGAACGATATTGAAATGGAGATCTATGCAATAGTCTGATTTCGTTTTAATTCCGCCCATCTTCATTCGCTCTCTCTCTCTCTCTCTCTCTCTCTCTCTTTCTCTCCCTCGCTGTTTCTCTGTTTGTCTATCTGGATCTCTCTTTCCCTCTCTCTCTCTCTCTCTCTCTCTCTCTCTCTCTCTCTCTCTCTCTCTCATTCCCATCTCTCTGTTTATAGATGAATATCTCTTTATTTGTATATCAACACGTATTCTTCAGTCTTATACTTCTTTTATGTAACTGTACACTTCATCTTTAGATACATCTATGAATAAATCCCTTTATCCCCTTCTTTTTCTACTTCCTTCACCTTTCACTTTATATTACTGTTTTATGCATAGTTTATCCTCCTTTCGATTGGTAGCATTGTTATCAATACATCGTGTACATGTAGTTTGATTCCATTTCAATTTCTCATATGCTTTCGCTCCCCCCCCCCCCCCCTTCCCCATTTTTTCCATCTTGTGCTCTTCCTCATCGATTCATTAGCAATTTCTTTTGCTGATTCTTCCTGTTGTTTTGTTCATTTTGAAAACAAGAGGAAGATTCTGTAGGGCTCGGTAGACTGAGGCTGTGTTCCTATCGCTTTTCCTTTTTACATTTCTTTTATTTTTAGTAGTTTAAATTTAGTTCCTGCTCTACAGTAATTCGTCTTTTTCTCTGTCCTTCGTACCTTTTCTATGTCACCTAGTTTCCTTCTTCCTGTCAGCCTCGCCCCCCCCCCCCACTCTCTCTCTCTTTCTCCCCCCCCCCCCCTCTCTCTCTCTCTCTCTCTCTCTCTCTCTCTCTCTCTCTCTCTCTCTCTCTCTCTCTCTCTCTCTTCCTTTCCCTTGCACATAGTCTCTATTGCCGTTTTCCTTTTCCTCAAGTCTTTTCTATGGAGGCGATTCGACATCTATTAATACAATCGTTGTCGAAACGACGTCCGTCTCTTTAATTCACTGGGTAGGATGTTATCTACCGCCATCTACAGTTTGTTGTTTTTATTGCGATGCCATCGCGGTTGATGTGAATGGTGACCTGGTAACACTGATCTCTACACTAGTGTAGAGATCAGTGGGTAGCCGAGACTAGTACATGTATAAGCCATTTTGTAATTGCAATTTGCGCATGAGCAGATTATTGCTTTTAGTAAATGACCTCAGGTCAATTTCCAAACTCATAGAGTAAGATGGGAATTCATTAGATAGTCGACCACATTTCAATCTATTATCATGCAAATATGGCAACAGCTATTCAGCTTTGAGAAGGTAGTGAAAGAACATCCCACCATGTGCATCTGCTTCTATTGTTGTTCCGGGCACACTGTAAGAAATTAATGTCGTTACATCCATCATCCAACACAACTTCATGAAAAACAATCCCAGTGAGCAGTCTAGTAGTATCAATTCGGTGCACTGTCCGACCAAGGTGTAATTACGAAATGGTCTATTATGTGAAATAAAGATTTTACCTCCGCTTGCTGTTACATATCTTTATTCAATTTCACCATGAAAATATAATACTGCTTATTGCTAATATGAGGATGAAAACACCTGTAAGTTTCTCTCTCTCTCTCTCTCTCTCTCTCTTTCTTTCTTTTTCTGTATAGCATTTTCGTGACGAGTTCACAACTCCCATAACCACCTTTTCCTTCTGCTTTCATTTTATTTCATTAGGTGGTCTGTCGTAATCGACAGATCACCTTTTAATTTCGTTAGAATATTTTTTTTTATTGATGTTCATTTGTATTCAATGCACCCCACTTTTTTGTGGCATATATATCCCAACAATGCATGTGTCATGTTTTATTAAATATTTATAAGTATAGAGGTGAACTTGTCAGTGGAATATTTTCAAGGTCACGGCACCTCATCTACGAGTAATTTAATAAGAAATCTTTAGCATAAATTATACAAATCCGAAAAAATGAATAAACTTCAATCCATCTACACACATTCAATGTTTTTTATATAAAATATAACGGAATTCACATTGTTCTTGCATACTTTTTACTGTTAAAAACATTAGTACACTGCTAGTTCGTCCACACTTGATAAACATCATTATCTAATTTACATTTAAAGATGACTTCACATTCTAACCATTTTGTGTTAGTTCAAGTTCAGATTCTCGTGCGGATCGCGTCAAGGAGAGCCCTTGTTTCACAAAGAAAAATAAAACAACTCAAACTATTAAGTTTGCTGCCCTCTGAAGTGACAAACGCTGTATTTCGAAATTATAGAAATTGACCCATTGATGGATATTAAACAACTTTCTTTCTTTGAACCCATGCGTGGCACCGCCGAAAAAAAATGCCTTCTCAGCATGTGCTTTTCAGGGGTTTTAATGATAACGAACAGGATTGCGTAGCAACGGTTTCTCAGATAGAACAAAAGAAATGTAGAGTCTTATTTCGCTTGTCGAGTTCTGTTGGATTGCATCAATACTTTTGTGAGGAAAAGAGATATCAGCGAACAAAATAAACACTTTTTTCTACTAAAATATCTCAGTTGCACGCGAATGCACGCAAACTCTGTTAATGAAAATAAACAGCTTAAGATATAATTTTGATAATGATTGAATCCCACGTTTACGGAAATCTGCGGAAAGTGAAGAAATTTGTTACTTGTGTAAGTAAGAATATTATCTTATATCTCCGTTTGTTTATCATTCAACAATTATTTAGAAGAAAACCGAGTACAGGATCTTTAGTGGTGTTGCCCATAGCTTACTTGAAAATTGCACAAAAATATGATAAGAGACATAGCTTCCAGAAACAAAACAGTGAATTAAAGATATTGCTTTCCAAGTTGACAGCAGCTAAACGTCGGTGCCGCGCATGGGACATCAAAGCATTGTAGTGATTGTGGAATGCTTTTGACATTCATTAGCATGCTTTAGTATCCATACAGATGTTTGAATATATTATGCTCGAGTTGTCCCTCCTTCCTAAAACATCCCTGATTGGGTCAGGGCTAATAAATCGCCGTGTCTGTGGTCTATTAACCCTTTGATTGCCTGACTAAATGTAACTCATTGGGATTTGTATGTATTTCTTGTGAATAAATGCCGATGTAACACATGAAGAGTTAACCATTTGACTGTCACATGAAATGCTGCTCTTGTGTGTATTACCTGTGAATTCAATCACATGCACATGCTGTACATGAAAATATGAAATTTAAATTTGCAATTTATTCATATTATTAAGTCTCCTGTGTCGCAGATGAAAAACGTAATTTGGCATATTGACCTTTGTGTGCCAAATTATCTGCTGCTGTATGGTATTTGTGTGATTATTCGTGAATTAAGTCACAGGTGATATAAAACGAGTTAATAGTTCATTATTAGGACGAATAACTAGCATGACTAGAGGGAGAAGGGTGCTGAAGATTCGACAACGAATCTGTGTTCCAAGCCGTCGCAGCGGTGATGGCGACCATGGCAACGACTACGGTGGGGGGGGGGGGGGGGGGGGCTGCCTACGTTACTTTGTCAGTCCATGCGTTGTCGGTGTCATCTTCACAAATAGGTTCATATACTTTTGTTTTATTTGTGCTTGTCCAACATTTTAGAAGCGAAGGGGTAATAGTGGTAAAGACTACGGGAACCCGGGGGTGTTTCACCTAGCTGTTCTTAAGCTAAGAACGACTTTAAGCACGATTGGTGACCCTTTCTTGTGATAAATCAGATTCTCAATGATTTTAATTCACATCACATCAACTAAAGTTCAAATCTGATGTTTATATAATAACAATTCTCATGGTTCACAATTGTCTGGATACAAATTTTGTGATTTGTCAAATTTGATTAGGACTGTTGGAAATTAACGTCCACTAGACTCTATGTAAAAAAAAAAAAAAGAACAAATTGGTGTATTCAGCACAAGAAAGGTTCACCAATCGTGCGTAAAGTCGTTCTTAGCTTAAGAACAGCTTGGTGAAACACCCCCCTGTTTCATCAAGGATTTCTTAAGTTTCGCACGACTGGTTACCTGCTTTTGTGCTTAATGAGATATCCCAATCATTGAGAATATGATTTTTCTCCTAAGAACGGGTCACCAGTCGTGCGTAAAGCCGAGCGTAACTTACGCTTATCTTGGTGAGCCCCCCCCCCCCCCCCCCCTGAGACTCGTTATCAATGGAGTGTCGTTCTGTTATAACCATGGGTCAAGATCTTTTTCGATTTAAGGATATTAGAAAGGAATCATATCAAAACGATGAATTCGATAAAATCCACAAGTCCATTATCATTACCACATAATACCTACTATAGCTTACCTTTAAATACTTAAGATGGCGCGTGGAAAATGTGACTGATTGATGAAGAGACAGATGGAATTATGATTGATCATGGGTTGGTTTAATGAGGTACATGAGTTGGTATGATGAATGGATGGATTGGTTGGTTAATTGATTATAGATGGTTAGTTGTTTAGTCTGTATTATGGGTGGGGGTGGGGGTGGGGGTGAGGTTGGGTTCTCTGCGTTTGGCTGGTTAATTGTATGTAGGTTTGTTGAATGTACTGCAAGTAGGGTTGATTTATGCGCAATTGAGGCATTTTTGCACTGGTAATACACACCATTCCAATATGACAGTGTAAAGTTTGACAGAGAAGGAGTTAAATGGTTAGAGGGTTGCTTATGATTGTTTGAATGCGTCACGGCTTCTTTGATGTTTTTCGTTGGTTAGTGGATATATTTATTAGAGGAGGAGACGGGAAGAGAGAGAGAGAGAAAGAGAGAGAGAGAGAGAGAGAGAGAGAGAGAGAGAGAGAGGTTGACTGTAGATATACAGAGGGGAGGGAAAATGTGGTGGGTAGGGGAGGGAAAAGGTGAGTTTGTTTGAGAGAAATATATAGAGAGAGCTAATTAGACAGACATACACACATATAACAGAAATACAGAGAATATGAGGGAGATAAAGAAAGGGAAATGCCAGGATGGGATAGAGAGGGGGAATGGAGAGAGAGGAGACGTAGGTGGTGAACAGAATCTGATCTGCTATTAAAGAGAAACGTTATACATGTTCCTCAATATCAAAACAATAACAAAACACGTAATACACATCCAACTTTATAACTAGTTTCATTCTCGACAAAATAATGATAATAAATGTTATCATATGAAAGATTGAATAATATGTATAGACATATTTTCGAACTGTTAGACAAGAAAGGCCATTTTATATGCAAACAAAATCGATATCAAGAAACGAGTGCATGAATGAATAACACCACAGATGGTCACATAGGTAAAATATATATATATATATATATATATATATCTATCTATAGAGGAGGCGAACCTCAGGCGGCAAGCGGCATTACAACGGCAAACTACTTGCGTGTAAACGCGATCTTTAGATCAAATCGTTTCGAGCGTAAATTATCACAAAAATATCCATGCGAATTACATCAATAGTCTGTATCACAGTAAATGCATCATAGCATAGAGGTAGGGATACATTAATCTTGGAAACACTGACATAGATCTGTATGCTTCGGAAAACGTGAACCCCATTATTACATTTTTAACATGTACATGTTTGCATTTATAGGGCATATACTGTACTTGGAAGGCAAAAAGCCTTAAAAATGAAATTGTTAGCAATCTTCTTGCCAATTGTCTTAAATTCATGTATTGTCTATTTTAGGAGCTTGCTGAAATGTATTTGCCCTCAAATGATCCACAAATGGAGTAATTAATGAATAACGATTAAATCCTCAAAATGTTCGGCCCGAACATTTTGAGGATTTGTGATTTAATCACTCATTACTACAAATGTAGATCATTTGAGGGCAAATAACTTTCAGCAAGCTTCTAAAATAGACAATACATGAATTTAAGACCATTGGCAAGAAGATTGCTAACAATTATATTTTTAAGATTTTGTTGCCTTCCCAGTACAGTATATGCCCTTTAAAGTTAAGTTTCCTTTTAAAATGCTAAGTTTGGTTGTGTCCACGCACCTCATAGCATAGTTACTAGGCTAGTCAAAACACACATGAAATGTAACATAAAGGTCAATGTAAACCAATCAGCCATTTTCCAATTGTATTCACAACTTAGGTCCGGTCCCACTGGGGGAGGTTGAATTACGCATGAATTGCTAATACAAATTTCGGTCATTCTTTGTCATCTGCATTAAATTTGGCAAAAAAAAAAAAAAAAATCCGCTTTAAAATTGCGAATTCATAAAAGATGTACAGCGAACAAATTACGATTAAAAGCGGAAATATCACGAATAAAAACGAATTACCTTGCGTATGCTATTTTACGAGGGATATTGCTTGTAAAATTGTGGAATGTATTGCAGACATTGCGAAAATGTAACGAATATAACACATGTATTGCGGACAAAAATAGGTTGCTAAACGATTATTGCGGAAGTATTACGTATGCATAGAGAATGCAATGCGCACGTGGTGCGGAAACAACGGTCGCATTGCGAATGTGATACATTTGAATCGAGATCATATAAAAGAAGAGCACTCCACTCTCATGACGGTCAAATTTCATTTTCTGTTACATTTATATAGTAATCTGGGTTTTGATGAATGTTTGCTGTGTACTCGCAAATTGTTCGCGAAACAGTCGTAATACAAACGCACTATTCGTGACCAGTCTGTACGCATTATTTATAAATTATTATAGCTTGGTATAAAGTCGTATTAGGCACGCTATGCATTCGTTTCGCATTCTATCCCAGTCCGCTACTTATCCGCAATCCCATGTCCGTTGCGGATATCACAGGATAACTGCGAAAATTCAGCGCATACATTGAGTATGCATTGCGTATGTATTGCGCATATAAACCGGACGATTTCCGCTCCCAGGAGTTTTGGGCAGCCCAAAACTCCTGGGAACGGAAAAACGTGCCTTTGCGGATGATTACGGACATGTCCGGAAAATAACCGTCTTAAAACAGCATACTTTACGAATATTGCGGATGCTCAGCGTCTGTAATCAAATTTTATCCGCAATTTATGCGCAATCCATCCTAAGTGTCACTGGGAATCAAATTTTATCCGCAATTTATGCGCAATCCATCCTAAATGTCACTGGGAGCGGGCCTGCGCAAGTACCGCGTTATTACATTCACCTTTATCTAGTGATTCAGTTTCAATGGGTGCACTTAGCATGCTTAGTGCACTCCGAATCTATCAGTTGTTGCTAGTCGGACAAACCTTGGACAGGTTTTGAGGTTTCCACTAGCAACGTATTGTTTGAACGACGTGCGTAGAATTTGCACACGTAACGAAACTGGTCTATGGAAAGTAATTTTCAGTTACTGTATTTTAGGGGAGGTTCTCGATTTTTTCTCTTCTGCACAATGTGGTACATAATGTTTTACACAGCTTTATATTTCATACCTGCGAGTTAGATACACAAGCTTTTACCATTTTAACTGAAAAGAAAAGAAAACAAAAAACACCAGTCCATGAAATTAAACAATTATATTTTGAAGGAAAAGTATCGGCAGAAGATTAATCTACTATAAAGACATTTGTAAACACTAGGGTCTGTATTCACATTTGTGGTTTAACTTAATACGTGTACTAAACCTGGACTAACTGTATACAGTATAGGACTCCGAATAAAACAATATGAAACGATGCAAAACAAAACAACATAAATCGTCAATATCATTGATCTTGTCCTCGGAATCACTCTGGTTTATTTAGTTTGTCCACATAATACTAACAGCAGGTAACTGACATCACCCACTGTTATGATTCTGTGATGGAAATCAATGAATTTGTGACAGTCTCAGATTATCAATCTCCCCCCCCCCCCCCATAAAGTTAGTCTACGTTTAGTACGCGGTCTAAGTTCATACACCGCTGTGAATACGGGCCTAAATAAATTAAGACGTTACATTTAACATTTTTAATACCACCTACAGTTTTTGTACCTGTATATAGATTCCAATGATGTATTAGCTCTTACGCTCAACGTATTTCATTGGCGTTGAATTGTTACCAAGAGTGTGGTTAAATTCAACACGCTGTCAAATTATGTGAAATACAATATATTAATTTTGATGTGATGTGCAATAAAAATAATACGGGGGGTTAACAACAGGTATTGAATGTTGTACCGTGATTTTGTTCATACAAAATATAAATGTAACGGAATAATTTGCCGAACATGGAACATTCAACGAACAGTGATTTATTTATTTACTTATTTATTCAGTTTTATTTGAACAGGGTAGCCCTTTCAGTTAAAAAAACACAAAAAACTGCTCTACCAAAGGGCCCTGCACAATAAAAAAAAATCACATTACATATAAACAAATCAAATACAATAACAAGTAATCGTAACACATAGACACAAGATAAATACGAGAACAAATGGTCATGGTATTATAGGCAAAATGAATACAATAATGAAATAGTCAATTCAGACCGTATGAAAGAAGAGCAAAATCAATATCTCATATCGTTGATGTCTGTAATATAAACAGATAAACAGAATTATGTAATTGTAGTATATTGGATATATGAATATGTTGCATTAAGAGTAATCAAAAGACAAAAGTTTGCACTGTTTTTTTAATAAAGAGAGGGGAGTCATCGCGCGTATGTGTGACGGCGAATCATTCCTGTTTAATCAAACACAGTAGGCAGGATTAGTTATAATCGTTATTGCAAATGATGTATAATGGAGGATGAAAGCTGATGTTTGTAAATAAAAAAAAATGTTCTTGATACCCTACACCGAGTGCAAAGCGAGGGTGTAATTGAGATAGGGGAATGAAGATGTCTCCACTCCGTGATATTCCCACAAGATTTTCTCGAGTTATAAACGACAACTGTTGCAATGACGATTATAACTAATCCTGCCTATTGTATTTGATTAAACAGGCATGATATGCGCTTTGCCGAGCCAGCGCGCAGCGCGGGGGAAGGGGAGGTTACATGGTGCGTTAAGTGGGCTGGAAGTTTAAAGGAAAAATGGCGAGTTGGTATAGAAAGACAAGTTGTTGGTGAAACATTGTTGTTGGTGAAGCATGTATTTCATTGTTACCCTGTTGTGTGTGCCGGACGAAATTGTGATATGTGGGATGTGTGTATAACTTGCGAATGGATACACAGCTGGCACGCAAAGAGTTAAGGAGATCTTGAGTTATGATACATCCTCAGGGAATGAGACCTTGACATGTGATCGCGATAAATTCGATTCATGCTGATAAACATCAAAGTCGAAGTGTTACATTTTACTCAGTTTATGCGCTCGCAATGCATGAAAATCATAATCTAGTGCTTGTCATTCGAGTAGTTGCAATCTAAAATTAACGTGATGACATTTATCTATGAATACCGGTATATGATATTAAGTAAATATAACTCCTAAAGAGAGGAAATCTCCATAATTGTATCGTTATATCCCGATTTACAGCAACTAACATGAACCGATCACGTGACTAACAAATCTTAATGCTTAGGGACACTGTTGCAATTGACTTTATTGACGTTTCATAATGTAGTTTGGATTGAATTGTACAAATTTGAACAGGAAATGAAAGTCACTCGCCACAATAATCAATCGAACCTTTAAAAAGAAAGCGTTCAGGGGGGAAAATACGGCTCGGAAAATAGGTGATGGTAATGGTGTTTGTGCTTTAGGGGGACGATGATATGATTAAAGGAGATGGGGTGTGAAAAGATGAGATGTAAAAACAATCAAGCCATGTTGAGCGAATGAACAAAGCAGATCAGATGGATGGTGCTGCAGGGTGCGTCTAATAGAGAACGATTCACCCAATCCTCACCGGACGACTCGATAATCACGCGCGAGAGTTTGTCTCTTTTTTGTTACTCTTTCCCTTCTCTCCCTCCCTCCTCCTCTCTCTCTCTCCACCTCTCTTTAAAGGTAGATGCGACATGGATGCAGCTTGTACGGTGAAATTGCGACGTCTAGGATTTCATAATCAGTCATAGTTACAGAAAAGAGAGATAGAGAGGGGAAAATTGCGGGAGGGCTGATCGAGGAAAATTAACCGCATAGTAAGACTGTTAGAATCGCCCGCTCCGCTGCGAGCACTGCGCGGGCACGGAGGCGGTCCCCGCTCAGAGGTAATCAACGGGTAGCTGCGCCGTGTCTCCCGGGAGCTGAGCGGGGCGAGCAAGCTGTTCACCCGGTGGAGGGGAAGATGTAGCTAATGCAGGTACCCCTCCTCCTCCTCACTCCTAGCTCCCTCGATAAACGGGCGCGAGAGGGCGAGGGAAAAGCTGATGATGGGAAAGGGATACGGTATCTAGCTATACGGACGCAGGCCAACTCCCAGGGCTGAATAGCGCGCGAGCCAGTCGCTATTAAAAGCACGGGAAGAGAGAGAGAGAGAGAGAGAGAGAGAGAGAGAGATAGAAAGCGACCGCAGAGGCGGCGGGAAGGTTTAACGCTTGTAATTACCTTTATGTCGGGCCAGTGACATTTAATTCGAATAAATGGAGGCATGTTTAGGCTGTTAATATAATAGCGCTGAGTGGATAAATCGAATGAGAGGCACTGATGATAAATAAACAAGCGCTAAGGATCTAGACTCGGGAGTGTAAGGGGGTGCAAGTAGGAACTGTCTAGAGGGAGATGGGGGAGATTGGGAGGATACAAATTGGAGCTGGCGGGGGGAAACAAAGCGCGTAATCTTATGTCGAAAGGAAACAAAGTAGTTGTTAAATTGAGATGACAGGGAGGTGAATGTCACTAGTATATATAATCAAACTTCTTGCTAAGAGTAAAGAACAACATACTATCGTATTAAAAAGTTGAGACATAGATCTTTGGTGATAACTTGTTGAAGACCAGCTTATACATAGTACCTTACTATGAGATCAGATTATGTGATTGCTTGTGATTATGTATTGGTTAATGATTGAGTACATGTTTTTTAACCTATAAATGTATATCATTGCTTGGTTATTTCATCCATTTATCATTTTGATTATTGATTCATTGGTTATTTCATTCATATATCAATTTGATTATTGATTGATTTATTTAATCATCCAAACTTAATCTATCAATTAGTTGCTTGCTTTTTGGGTGACAGCAAAATTTCCCACTGGGTTGATTATTAATATATATGTAATTGTATGCACTCTTCCTGAAAACTTACACAAAATCGTGAAATTGAGATTAAATCAATATTGAATACCCGGATTAAAAAATGCGTATACATAGTTAATAAACAATATAACTGCTATTACAAACTTACCCTTAGGTTTTGTGATAAATATGACGAAAAGTACTGTATTATCGTCATTGTATAATACATGATTGTGAATTAAACATCCACGGGGGCAGGAGGAAGCGGAATGAGAAGGAGAGGGAGGAGAATATACAGGGATAGTGAATGGATATAGATGAAGATGAAGAGAGAGAGAGAGAGAGAGAGAGAGAGAGAGAGAGAGAGAGAGAGGGGGGGGGAGAAGGGAATACATTTTTTTCTAAAAAGGTAATTTCAACAATAAAAGAAAAGTTACTTCAGCCAAAGATGTGGAAGAAGTAGCCAGCGGAAATCATTGTACTGTTGTGCAAACTATCATAATATAATGTCTTACTTCCTCCAACATTTCCCATAGACAGGGGAAGAAAGAGAGGGAGGGGGGACGACATAAAATAATAATAGTTTATGATCACATGCATAGCGCCCTTTAAAAAATACGCAGAATTACTGTATTAGCCTATGTAATCTGCTTTTAAGAATTGATGATATTACCGAATTAATTCGGTAAGTTGTGTATACTTTGTTGGGATAGTAAGTTATACGATTTAGATCTAGAAAGGACGTAAGAAGGGAAGTGGCCAAAAACCCCTGAGACGTGATAGTTTCCAAGTTTGGGTTGCATAGCAAACGGAACCGACAGTAGTTTTCTTAATTTGAATAATTTGTAAGTGTTGAAAATAGCTTATGACTTCTCTTTTTGCACACCATTGTAGCACCTTCAATACACCTGAATATATGGCGCAGAACATGCAGAAAAAATACATAACGATTTTAATTCAATAACATTTTAAATATCGTAACATCTTGTTACTGTCCCCTTTATTTGTAACGGTATATCAATACATTTCACTACGTGTATTTTAAAGAGACCTACTCAATATTTCACTGTGCTATAACTATTTAATTAAACTGTATATTAATATCACATTATTGCATGATAGTATGTATGATATAACACCAGTTTGATTTATGTAAAACCTGCCATTTTACGCAAACCCATCGGTTTGACTTGGAATGTTTATGTATAATTTCACTGTTCTAGTACCGTGTATGTATGATGTTGTCAATTAATCTGTATAAAATGAGTTTGTTTGTATGTTCAATATCAAATATTTTTTTTTATTATATTTTATCATGTGAACAAAATGAATTTCCATATGTATCTTTTAAATGGACCAAATAAATACAATTTACAATTTACAATTTATTACAGAGAAATAAGTCAATGGATGTTGGCAGTTATAGTTTTTAGTATAACTCATCATGGTACAAAACAAACAAACACATACACACATTCACACACTCACGCACACACGCACTTAGACATCACACATAAACACGCGCATAACACACACACAGGCGCACACGCACATACACACAATACACACATACACGTACACACACAGGCAGGCGCATGCACACACTCACGCACGCGCATATACATACACACAACACACATTTATGCGCGCGCAAACGCACGCGAACGCAAGAACACACACACACACACACACACACACACACACACACACACACACTACACACATGCTCAATTGGTAGAGGGGTATCACGATTCAACTTGTTATAGGAGCAGGGGTATCGGAAAGGGGGGTGCCACCATAACATAAGGGCGCACGAAGATATAGACGCTTGATTTAAAATGCGGTAGGATTTCCCGCGGCGGAGAGGCGGGTAATGTTGCGCATCGGCTGTGCCGTAATGTCGTCATCAATCATCGGGGAAAGCATCGCACGCCGCCCCGTCTTGCTCCCCGGCCGACGAGCCGATGTACTCGGTCGGTCGGTCTGTCGATAGCTGAAACGCCAGCACTTAACTCACTTGGTCTGTTAAGTCGCGCCTCTTTCAAACTCTCCGCGTATTATGTTAACCGGGACGCCTCTCTCTCTCTCTCTCTCTCTCTCTCTCTCTCTCTCTCTTCCTCTCTCTCCCTCTTTACCTCTTTCCACCTCTTAGTCTGTTTGTTCATGTCTATGTCTCATTCTGTCTCTCCCCCTGTCTATCTGTCTCCCTGCCTGCCCCTCAACAATTTGGGATTTGTCTCTTTCACTTTTTCTCATTCATTTTTGTTTTGAAATCTTGTTTATTTGTGTTCTCTATTACCCCTGCAAACAAACACATACGTACGCACACACACACACACACACACACACACACACACACATAAACACACACACACACACACACACACACACACACAAACACACACACACAAACATTAATTATCACGCATTAATACAACCACATATTGTAAGTTACTGTTTTCGTATGGAATTATATCAGCATCGGAGACCCCCTTCCGTCCCAAACCCCAAACACGCCCCAAAGGTCAACAAGCTCATCCACTCCCCTCCCCTACCCCCTCCCCCTCTCCATCCCCCGCGTAATTTGCACTGCGTTATACCCTGTACGATATCACGCCAGGGAGAGCGAACTAAATGGGCGATCATAATTATATCATTTATATGCGCGAATTTTTCCGGCCAATTGTTGTGGAGAAAGGCGGGGGTATTAAGTCACGAGCTTGCCACGGTCCCCGAAGTGTGCCCAAACGGTTCAAATCGACTGCATCGGCCATAAGATGTAACTCGGCCTTTATGGTTTGATCATCTGAAATGCTGTCTCTCGTCTTTACCCTCTTCATATGTTCCATCCCGTGCCTGTCGTAAGAAGTCTCTCCCCGTCGCGGGATAATGGCTGTAATTGAGAAGATAAAAACCGCGAGAGGTGAGATGGTGTGATTGATGGATTGACGCAACCAACTCGTTCAAAGAAAACACTGATTTGTTTTATGACGCCAGGAGTGATATCATGCGCCGAGAAACGGGGGCATTTCTATTCAAAATATTTGGGCAGCATTTCACGCTGACTGAGCTCAGAACACACAGAAGTGTCGTTTTGAGTAATTATCCGCCTAAACGACTGGTGGCCAGATAAATTGCGCAGCACCTAAAACCTTTAAAAGTGGGAACAATCAAAATAGTGACTCTGTCACACAGACAAGAAAGCGTGCATTAACTTCGAAGATGATTTCGGTCTTTTTTTTTGTAGCTGCGTTATCGAGTTTCTTCAAGAAGGTGCCTCCGAATCGTTGCTCGCCGAGTGTTCTTTTTTCCGTCTCTTCTGTGGCCTAAGGCTACCGACGCTCGAACAATAAGAAAACATAAGAACAAACGGAAAATGGTATCTTGTCTTAAAAATCTACGTTCCATTATCATTCCTAGTCAATTCCCCCAGTTTCTTTTCTTTTAAAACATAAAAACACTCAGACCATTAGCAAACAATACAACTTGAAGAGATTTTTTTTTCAATCCTTGAATTTGTTGATGACATTTACAACAAATGTGGACAGAAACAGGTAATGCAGAAAGAGAGTGGAGGTAGAAATAAAGAAAGATTTTATATGTGAAAAGCAAGTGAGAGCGAGAGAGAGAGAGAGGGGGGGGGGAGAGAGAAAGAGAGAGAAAGAGGAGATAAAGAGAGAGATAGAGATAAAGAAAATGTACAACAAATAAGTAAGCAAGACAAAAAGGACATTGAGGAAGAGAGCGTGGTCATAAGATGGGTGGAAGACAGAACAAGAGAAATGGCGAAGGAGGGAGAGAGACAGAGAAAGATAGGGGAAGATATTGATTTATGATATTAAGAGAGAGGGAGAGGAATATAGGAGTGGGAGCTAGGGGAGAAAGAGAGAGAGGTATATTGGAATTTTGGGAAGAGAAGAATGAAACACATATTATAAATAAGGCTTGCTATCAAGAACGCAAAGTTACACAGTTAGACAATGTCAACTATAACGGCATGCATACTCTCATGAAAATGATAAAATACAGCTATACATGCCCGACGGTATATACGTGTACATCTAAACGTATCTGAAAAGGTCAGCGTTATCCATCCATGACCATGTTTACTGCTGATTACATTCATATTTATATTTCCTCTTTTCTCGATAAGACTTTTTTCAAAATTCATCTTGTAGTTCAGGAAATAATTATACATGAATGTCACAGCTTTCTTGATCAGACTTGAAGTTTTATCTTGTTTGTAGTTCAGGATCTAATTTTGCATGAATTTTGTATAGACGAAAACAGACAGAGCCAAGGCAAAGAATGTCATTAGGATAAAGATGAATCTATGATAACTATGTTCATTTGTTGGAGGAAACGAAATCAAACAACTTAGATCATGTCAACGATGAAAATACATTACTGTGGGTCAATCAGACAGAAATATATTATTTTTAGCTTTTCGCGTGGAAACGTTATCATTGTGCGTATGTGATGCTTTTATTATCTTTTCCCCCTTCCTCTTATGTTCTTTTTTTTTCATTATCCACATTCCGAAACCGAGCACTAGAGTAGTCTTATGTTGTTTAATTCCCTCTGTTTCAGACCCAGTGTCGATCAAGAGAACTTGTACGTATCGCCTGCGCAAACATAAAAGCCCCTGTCCCACTATTGCGTGGAAACCTTGCGTGAGGCTTGCGAGGGACAGTTTTTGCCACACGCAGGTCCCCGCAGATAGCCCCCATGTGACAGTATCTAGCACGTATCTCGTCCGTAGTTGCCTGGAGGTGCGCACGCAAGTCTGATTTACCCGCAGCCAAGTTTTGAGCATGTTCAAAGCTTCCTCCGGGTGAGTTGCGGGGAATTGGCCGCAGAGGTCCACGCAGAAGACCAGTAGGAGGCCCGTAGCGGCCGCAAGTCACAGGCAGTTAACTCGCATGAAGTACGCAGCTTTCCCGTGGATCTGTGGCTATGCACCGGAAACGCGAGTCATCTGCGGGTATTCTACTAGCATAATACGGGTGTTTTACTGGCGGAACGGTGTCCATACTGCCAACATCCGTGTAGTTGGTCATTTCTGCGGGTGTGGAGCGAGGCGTATACGAGCAACTTACGTGTATTTTGAGGGTCAGTTACTACCTTTCTGCTGGTTAGTTGATGGTCGGCTGCGGCCAAGATGATGACGTTCTGAGAGGCTCGCACTTGCAGGCAACTCTTACGCATGTAACACGCAGTTGTGACGCAGGTAACTCGCCGCGCTCGTATGTCGCCCGTAACTAACACGGATCCGTTTCGTATCTTTCACGCACCACCGTCAGCGCCACTTGTCAGCCCGCAGAAATTAGCTTGCGTGCTGGAAAATTGTTCCTCGCAAGTCCTATGCAACGCTTGCACGCAATAGTGGGACAGGGGCTTTAGCGCTTAAAGAGTTAATCATTTCTGTGTCAGATACACGCAAGGCGTTAAATAAGAGTTGTGTGTGTTCATTAACCCTTTTGTGCAAGACAAAATACTACTCTGTGGAATTTGTATGCATTAAAGTGGTAAATAATCCACACATGGTATGTCAAGGCTTAATGTGCACAGTAAAACAACGAGCTAACCCTTTCTATATCCCCCAACTAGCAATGTATGAATGCTAAGGTGATTTAGCCATCCGCAAGAGACGAAAACACGTGTGAAATGCCTCAGAAAGGTTGCGTTATGGCAAGCGACAACGGCAAGCGGCAAACTGCAAACCGCCTCAGTGGGAACGTACCTTTCTACAAAGGCGATGGTCACCCGTGCGCCTTCCTCCGAAGATGGGAGGATTGAATGTAACTTTCATTTATTTTTCCCCACATGTTTTACCTAAAATATATTAGAACATGAATTTAAGATTTCGTTTCAAAGTAGAGAAACACGTCCGTATCTTGTTGATTTATTTCGGTATTCATTGTATGATTATTCAACGGAAACCAACGATGATTTGAAAGGTTGCTAGAATCGTGATTGTGAGCTGTAGTAAACGTTTCCAATAAGATGTGTATGTAAATTGAACATCTTACATGATACATGTACCTTGAATGGCATTAATTAATTCACATTAATTCATCAACGAGATTATGCAAATCCGACTCCTTGAAAGTGCCGTTATTGACGTTGTTTTTTCCGTCTTAAACTTCACCAGTTCGTATTGGGAGCTATCAAGGGATTATTTGCGCAAGGAATACTCACAAACCTTGTTACAACCAAAGCTCTTTGTTACAACTAACTGTGTAGAGCCCTTTTGTATAAAGCGCTCTGGAACTATTCTTTGTAGGGCGCCGCACACGGGGCAACATGGTCATTGTGTTTTTGTAATTGGTTGAAATCTGCGTGGGTTTTGGTGAACACTCTGTCAGCGTTTGATAAATCATCTCTGCAACATGATTAAACTAAAATGGTTCAAAATCCCCATGAAAATATTCTCTTCACACAATCAGGAGATGGGATGGCTTTCGCCCACTGGATCCGGTAGCTTCTTCAGACCTGTGACGGGGCACAACGCGCGTTGGCGTCCTTCTTGTCCTAGATGGAGATAAAATACGTACTAAACAAGTAGATTTGATTCCCACACTATTTGAAATGGATACAACATAAATGGTGTACAACAACGAAACAGCATAAACAATGGCATCTCATTAATCATAATCATGCCATCAAGATTCATACTTGACACTCTGAAAGAAGACATATTACAGTATCAGTACAGGCCATCGAGCCAGGAGGTATGACCAATAGATGGACACGCAAAACACAAGAAAAAGAGGGAGACAAGGCAGAAGATGGTGGGATGATTTAAGTACATCATTTTTATCTCTAGAAAACATGGAACCTTACCTTCCGCACAGAAAGCAATACATATACTGAAAGATTACAGAGATGATGAATACAAGATAGCCTTCCAAAGGGAGGAAATAGGGACACATCTACAGAAGTGGGAAACAGTGGATGCGTTTTGCTTCAATGGAGTTAACATTTTTGGTTTTCCTTCATTTGCGGGCAGACAAACTGAAGACGGAGGAATGAAAGCTAGAGCTGCTTTCCGAATACGTTTTCTTTCTTTCTTTCTTTGTTAATTCAGTCATGTACATACACTTTTGTTTCTGCATTGCTATTGTTGATGCTGATGTTGTTAATAAATTCAATTCAAATAAATGTGTGTGCGTTTGTGTGTATGTGTGTGTGTGTATGTGTGTGTGCGTTAAGCGTGGGTGAATGTGTGATTTTGATATATTTATATAATAACTTCCTCAAAATCATTATGATTAGAAATAATACTGTAAATACTAAAACAAAAATGTATAATTTCAGATTTATATAAATTTGTCTATATTGCTACTTCTATTTCGATAATAAGCTGTTAAAAAATGTTAAAGAATGTGTATAGATGAATTCAAGTTTATTTTTTCGGATTTGTATAATTCATAATCAAGTAAAAATGTTTATGAATGATAAAATGTAAAAATGATTTTTGAAACTATGTAAATGATATCATGTAATATATTATTGCCATATGCTATGAGGAAGAAATAAGATATGACTTTAAAAAATAACAGCACAAAACGGCATTGCTTGGCAGAGAACAAATCAAGACAGATTAAAATGGGTAATTGGTGAAGAGGCCGTCCTCCTGATAAAGTAGGCAGAAGAAGAAGAAAGAGACTGAAAATTGCGCTTTTAGCCTGTTCGCATCTGTTTCTACTGGTCGAACGAGTCCCTGTCTTGTACTTGCCTAGCTTCTCCCTAAATAGTACGTTATCCAATTCATCTACCACGTCATGGTGGTATCTACTTGTGTTTTATTGTTCAAGAACACCCATACTGGAATTGGTGTACGCACACACACACACACACACACACACACACACACACATAAACACAAACTTTTTTTTCAATGATCTTTATTCTGATTCCATAATAATACAAATTAAATTCATACAATCAGTTTAAATATATTAACACAAATTAAACAAACCAATCATGCAAATTATATATATATGCATTTGTAAGTACAAATCAATTGCAATAAAATAGCTGAAAATATTAAATATAATTACTCAATTGTTATAATCATGTAACGATGTTTAATCAAATAAACTGAAGAATAGATTCCGGAATCAAGTTTTAAATAAACAAGTCCACTAATCCCCCAACCTATAATACACCCCTAAAATTAGTCCTAACCATTCCTAACTCCCATCTGGACAGCCACCCCCTGACACCAACCCCACCCCAACCATATACATAACCGCTTAAACTACCCTTCCCTTAAATTCGCTATATAACCCCTCCCCCCCAAAAAATAAAAACAAACAAACAAACAAACAAACAAACAAACAAACAAAAAAAACACACAAACACACACACACACATACACACACATACATACATACACACACACACACACACACACACACAAACACACACACACGCTCGCACACAAATACAAACGCACACACAAACAAATTCGTTTTTAGTGGATAATTTTACATAGACTAGTGGGAACTTATTTTAATTTTTCTAATTTAGTAACCCTTTAATGAACACGCTAAGCGTTTTACGATATGACAGAATGTGATGAGACATGTAAGATTTAAAGAAAGTGATAGGTTATACACTCAATCCAACCTAATCTGAATAATTAAATGTGAACAGAGAATGATTAATTTATCTATTAAAAATGGACCGTGATGAAGTCATTCAGTAAAAAATAGAATGTAATGTGACATAATAATGCTATTTAATCATACTTACAGTCAATGGTGACAAATTATTAATTATTTAGTCATCCTCATGACATTTTAGATCCCTTAATTTTCATTCTCATTGTTTAGACAGTAAAAAGAAGGAATTATGCTAATCACTGGCTTTCATCGTCACCTATTATATCATTTCCGATAGATAAAATCAGGCCCTTGCTCTTAGAACAATCATCCCTTTTTACTCGGTGATGCGCAACAGCTTCCACGCTTCACTGACAATGACTGACATCTCATGAATAGCTGGTGATAATGCCCTTAATAGGACAACCTCTCTACCAGATGGAAGGGTACGTAGCGTTATCATTCACACCTGCTTGCTTTTCAAGATCTAGCCTCAAAACATTCGAACCCCAAGCAAAAAAAAAAATCAATCAAATCTAGTCAATCACACATTCCTGGCCATCAACCAGAATGAAAAGAAAATCTCTTTTAAAGGTAGGTCCGTGATGGTGAGATGAGAGGGGCGCTTGAAAGACAATGTTAATCATCGAGCTTGACTTTGAAAAACGCCCAGAGAACAGGGGCTTTTGTCTGTTTGGATTTCTCCCACGATATTGGGATTAGCTCACTCGTTACCTTACGCGTTCTGGTATGCGTGGGGCTACGAGGTCCGAGCGTGATGGTTTACCACCGAGCCCGGAGCAGCTATCGGGAACGAGGAGGGGGCGTGGGATCATGGGGAGTCGAGTGTGATTAGATTAGATCGATGCTCCGTAATGACTCGCAATGAATAGTACAATAACCTTTTTCTAAACACCTTTAGTTTAAGCACTATATGACAGACAGATAGATAGACAGATTTATACATAATGACCCCATCTCATCCCACCCACTGCATAGCCTTATTATGATGATGGTCAATTATGATTCAATGGTCAAAACTAAACAAAAATAGAAGCGCTGATAGACACTGCATTAATGAAGCTTCCATAACTTCATATGAGAACATTGCTTTTGTGTGAACAAATAAGTGTATATCATAGCATTGAAATCCGATTCATACAACGCAAAACATAATTGCTCCGCTTTATTCTTTCACCAGTACCTTAATACAATTCGAAAGATAAGTTTGCTATCATTGTTGAGCAGGAGATGGGGGGGGGGGCAGAATCGTGTTCATTGTGTCATAAAATTTGGTCGGTCTCGTTAAGATACCTTGAAGGGTAAGTAGCTCTCTTGTGCAGATCAAACAGACAATATGTTGTAAATACCAGGGACAGTGAAAGAACAAACTGTATATAAACTTCCCTCATGATTATTAGCACTGGAAAGTGATTTAAAACGGCATTATATTGAAAGCTATATTTTGAGTAGGTCTTTAAGGGGTACATAAATGTAAACTATATGATCGCTACAAAACGAAGTGTATCAAGCGTAAGTAAGGATATTTTTACACTTTTCCTGAGAAGGTTTGTGAAGCTTTGAATGTGAGATGTCATACCTTTTATCGCTAGGGTATTTTCTGATCCAAGCCTAGTTTCATGACTTTTTTAAAGGGGTTAGTTACCTTTAACAATCTATGGAAAATAAGGGGACAAGCACTCACAAACATCAAAGAAGGAGACTAATGATTCATGAATGTATATAAATGAATGTATAGCGTATTCAATTAATATACCATGATCAAAAAATACACATTAACTGTGTTCATTTGGTTATATTACAAGGCATTGGGAAAGAGATATACACGTACTATAAAATTCCATCACAATGAAGGCGTTTTCTAGGCTAAGTAGCACTAATGTAAGACCAGGGTCGATATAACGGAGGAAGCAGTAGGGAGGAGGGGGTGGGAGAGGAGGAGGGAGGGGATGGGGGTGGGGGTGAGAGAGGGGCATCACTTTCTCAAACAGCCGTGGGGTCAGATCGTAGTTGCCGTACGTGCATTTCTCTCAATCAACGAATACATGTACTGTCCCGTCTAAATACAAAATATAATCTTGCATAAACTCACAATCAACGCTAAGAACAACGCAGAACATTTGAGGCTTCGATCATTAATATGAGTAAATTTAAGATCAAGGTCTGAAACCAGTTATTCAATGCTGAAACCGTAAAAGAATATTTAAAAATATCCACAAATTCGGGACACACCTGATTCTTTCCAGGAAAAGGCCACGCATGCTTCCCGTCCTTTTTGCAGACCTAATTCTGAAAGTTCCCTGATTTTATCATTTGAGAGAGAGAGTGCTATGTAACCTTTCCCTGGAGTCGACAAAGCGTAATATTTGGTTTTGAGGAAATAATCTTCGTTAATTGATCGAGCTTTAATTTATCGTACCACGAAAATAGTAAAATCTCATTGAAAACTAGTTAGATTTTCATTTATTCTACGAGAGTTATAGTACCTCTGACCTTAAGATGTCAAAGTTGGTATCGCAAAGATACGTGCTAAATATGTGCAAACTTTCATCAAGTTTGCAGATGTTTGTAAAAGGGACGGGCCACCTTTAACCTCTTGAGTACCAAAAGCCAAGTGGTCTATGGGGTGTGTGTATATTACACTGCGCAAAAACTCGACCTGGTTACCAATGTGATATGTCCATGAGATAACTATTTCGACAATAATGAGCAGTATTTTTAAGAAAAAAAGAAAAACCACACCAACTGTCGGTTGGACGAATCGTGACCAAAACATAGGAAGCCCTCAACCTCTTCTGGGGCACTAGTATGATTGATGATTAAAACCCTCAGATTTTAACCATCAAAATCAATGTCATATGAAAATAGAAGACATACTCGACTTAATTAAACATGGAGGAGGTAGATATCTTGACGATAATGAGTAGTATTCTTTGAGAAAGAACAACCACCCATGAACTGTCAGTTGTACTGTACGGATCGTGACCAAAACAGGACGCCCTCAAGTACGTCAACTTCTATCGGGGCAAGTTAACGAATACAGATCACTATCATTATTGCTATAAAACTCTCAAAGTCTCAAAGTCGAAAAATTGATCAATGTAGGAATAATGAATTAAGAGATATTCAACAAAAACTGAAACAAATGACATTCATTAAAGCGCGAGGTGACCAGCATTTGACAGAGCTAGAATGAAATGGGACAATTCAACGATGCTTTAATGGAGTTCCTTCCGTCGTTTGATTAATGTAGCTTTAAATCGATTTTTTTTATTCGCATGTTCGATTCGTCGACTCGCTAGAATTGCTTGCATTTAATGCGTAAGCAAAATAGTTTTTTTTTTTTTTTTTTTTTTTGGGGGGGGGGGAAGATGCATAACCTAAATATATGTGTAAGCAAATGACATCAGTTTGAATGGCATTCATGATTTTATGTTAGAAATGTTATTCCAACAAGTGATACAGGCTCTACAAGCATTTGCATGTTGTAGTTGATAAGTATCGATTTCACACTGTTCCGCATCATTCTATTATGTTCCTTCTAAATTGGTAACACATGAGCAATGCATAGTCGCTAACAAACTCGTAATCCAATAGTTCTTTTCATGTCAAATGGTTTAGCAAAACATCAGTTTGTGGCTGATTAATCACAAAGTACTTCCTGCTTCACTCTGGTTTTCAGACATTTGGTTTTCTTGTGTTCGGTAAACATCGACATTTTGTGGACACTTTGATTCCTTTAATGAAAACCATTTTAGTTATCGCAATCAATATCAAAACCACCCCTCTTGTTTGTTCTTTAAGCTGTTGTAGTGAGTGTGTATGAACTGGTTGTCGCTGGTTACTCATGTTTTGAGGCAACTACAGAAGATACTATTCGATCAGTCGTACGACTCTACGACTGTCTTAATTGTATGAACCGGCCATTGGATTTCTGCAAGAAGGTGACGTCACGTTTCCAGTCGTAGGACCTTATCCGTCACGATTGCTATTATCATCACCATGGTCGTCTTCTTTAACAATATGAATATCATCTACGCTATCATTATTACTCATTGCCATCATCATCATCATCATCATCATCATCATCATCATCATCATCATCGTGAGTTTACCTGCATATGGACGCAAGCACCACGTCAGAAGATAAGAAAGTTATGAACTTTTGAAATTTCAATTTTGTGACGTCACGTGCGAGGTGCTCTCCCATTGTATCGTGTGCTGTATGGTTTAATGAATACATGTAGTTATTTTTTGTTTTTCATAAAGGATTTTTTTTTTCAAAGCAGAATGCGTGTTAAAATGTGTTTCAAATGCAGACTGAAGTAAAATGAAGCACATCCTTTTGTAAAAATGGAAATTTCCAACAAAAAAATATATGGGAGAGCATCTCGCACGTGACGTCACAAAATGAAACTTTTAAAATATTATAACTTTCTTATCTTTTGACGGATTTTCATCAAACCTTCACTTACATTTTTTTTTCATTCCTCCGCTTTATTGAAACCAACTTAATTTCAGGGTGGACTCTCCATTTAAGTCACGAAAGCTGAAAACAAATACCTGATATTCTCAAAATGATTCTGTAAATGACTAAATAACCATTTTTGTGGCAGACAAGATCTAGTTCAATAGGATTTGTGAGTGCCTCCTATGAAAAATGCACATGTTGCAAAAATAGAGTTCATAAGTAAATATTAAGGGAATCTCTCCTACCTTACCTATCTTAAAGATGGCCCGTCCGTTTTACAAACATCTGCAAACTTCATGAAAGTTATTTAGCAGGTATCTTTGGGATACCAACTATGAAATTTTAGAGTCAGAGGTACTATAACTCCTGTAGAATAAGTTAAAATGTAACTAGTCTCCTCTGCGATTTGACTATTTTCGTGGTACGAAAAAATAAAGCTCGATCAATTATCGAAGATTATTTTCTAAAAACCGAATATTTCGCTTTTTCGATTCTAGGGAAAGGTTATATAGCCACTTTCTCTCAAATGATGACAAAGTTAGGGAACTTTCAATATTAGGTCTGCAAAAGGGAAGGGCTACCTTTTCGTCAACCTTATTCTTAAGACCACCCTAGTCGTCATCATCTCATTATCATTATCTCCACCGCTACCACTATCATCATTCTCATTCTCATTATCAACAACAGGGCTATCGGAAGCTGCACCAGCAATGACATAGGAATGTCACTACAGTACCCATCCTCACCGTTATCATCGTCATATCATCAACAATCTCTTCTTCGTGTCACGTGACATCAACCTAGACAGTGCAAAACAACACAAAGAAAACTAATCAGAATGGTTTTAGCTTTGTCTCTTAGTCAGATGTATTCAACATTTAATTCAAATATAATTCACACTGAAAGAAGAAAACACAACTACATGTACATATGACATCATCAATGACAATGCTCTACAATATGGGACAATTTCAAGCCATATAAAAATGTACAATCTAAATTTTTACACCATTTTACATTCTCAGTTTACTATATACATATATACACAGACCGTTCAGCTCAATAGCCTGTTTACATTCCTGGGATGAATTGTTGAAGAGGTACATGGAAACGTAGGAGTCGATATTGTTGGTTATCTATAATCTCGGTCTCATATCTGTAGAGGAAACATTAATACCCTACCAATAACTTGAATACAAGATATAAGATACATTTTTTTTATTCAGTCCAAATTCATGAAAATTTGCTTTCCACCAGCACAATAACATGACAATATATCTCGATACTATAGACGCATATAAACAATGAGGTGAAAACACATATCTAAACATGGTTGTAATTTATCCGTGTAATTGTAAATCATGTACTATGTGTGACATAATGATTAAAGACTGAAAACTTATTAGCTGCTCAAGTTGATTCATATTATTAGTTTCTTTCTCATTCTACTCCTGATATAAAAAGGTTTATTAAATTTACTTTGTTTATTCGTTAATTTTAATAGATTGTCATATAAGATAGATACAAATAAAGATATTTAATTAAGTGCAAAATGATAGAGATTTGCTTTTCACCAGCACAATAACATTACGATTCAATACGAATATATCAATATTTTAGGCACATATAAACAATGAGTTGTAAAAAACATGTTTAAACATGGATGGAATTCACCTGTGTAGTTAAATGTGACATAAGTAGTGGCTGCATTGTTAGAGATTATATTGTTATACTACCGTTTTACAAGTTGGTTGAACGTATGAATGGAGTTGGAAACAAAAGATTGACGGAAGCGTTTTCGGTTTGTACGTGTTTCAACATAATGGGAAATGCGGGGGAGAAAGGGGTGGGATGGGGTGACGAGAGAGGGGGTGGGGTTCTCCAACCCCACCCCCGTCCAATCACTCCTCCCATCCCCGCCTAAATGCATACACATCACACAGTGCAATCAGTCTGATATATTAACGTATTCCCATTTTATGACGTTTTACTCCCCGAAGTACATTAATAAATACATTCACCCATCTCTTTCAATATCTTGAATGTAGCTTCAATATTTTGGATATACATCTATTCATAACTGTTGCTGCTGTTCGGATAAACTTGAGACAATACTTTGAGTCACCATGACAGCAAAATGCGTAAGGAAAGACATGAATACGATCTGAATAAGATCATGTCCAACACTCCCAAAATATTGTTCATGCTCAAATCAGTTTGACTATGATCACTACGAGCTTCGGATATAGTCTTTGGAGTCAACCCCGCATCCCCACCCCCCTACCCCCACCCCCCTCGATGCACGGCTGCAACCACAACTACGTCCGGAAACTTAGGCTAGATTCTTCTACCATCTTCCACAGGAAAGGGGGTGATACAAATAAGTTTAGAATAAGAATATGCTTAGTTTTATGAATCCAGACCTAATTTTGTTAGTTGTAAGAAAGCTGACAGCCCCGTGGGTGCGATGATCATGATGATAATGATGTGGTTTTAACCGGCTTATAATATTAGGCTACATGTACGTAAATTATTTGCAATTACAACTTAATACAATCAACCATTCATCAAGGGGTACCATGCACACGATATACTGAAAGGAATTCTTAATCCTATAGGCTACACATTACGAACGGAACATTTCATTCTAGCATCTTTTTTTTTCTTTTACTTTTGGAAATGATACTTATGGCAAGACATAGCATTGGGCTTCGAGTTAAAGACAAATATTTGGCACCATCCAAGCTGATCTTTCTCCTAAAATACAATCGGTACCATTAAACCTCACCGATACCTCACCAATATCTCTCCGATACCATTATAAGCATGTACACACTTTCAATATATTTTCAGTTTAATGGGGTGTTTCACTATGTACCGCCATTGTGCGGATTATATTAAGATCAACAGTGGATTGTCGCCACGTTGACAAAGGGTTGAGGAAATTAGCGCCTATATCAAACAGCGGTGAGGAACATGATCAACGGACGGACAATAATTGAAAGAAATACTTGAACCATCATGATTTCACATATCGTATCTTTTCGAAATGCATGAAACAGAAACTGCTAAGGTACCAATCACATTTTGATAACAAAATAAACACAATAAACAACACAACTACCAATATGACTAAGAAGTCTCAGTACGTGATGGTTACCAGTGGTAACCGTGTCTTCTTCAGTCCCCATCACCATTATGTGATGCACAATTTGAATATTAGGGAAGCCTTATAAACTAAAAACCAGTACTATAAATTAAGACGTTATAGGGTAATATTATCATGATTATGTTATGAGGAATTGCAAGCATTCGCTTATTGTCTTCACTAATCAAGACATGATGTGTGCGGGAGATTCGGTACACGACCGTAGGACTACACCGAATGACTTCGTGGCTGAATCATTCTTCTTCGCGAGACCGGAGGTCGGGTCAGGGGATTGAACGGGGTAACAGTGACACCGGGAAGAGTTTTTTTAACCTTCTAGGTCTTTATCTTCCGAGAGATCAATATATATAGTTCGTAGCATTCTGTTTAGAAGACCCGCCCTCAACGGGAAATCGAGTCCGTGCACTTGTCGTCCAGTTTTCGCCTCTTGAATGCGGGAACCTCATCATCGTCGAGACCTTCATCATTCATGACATCGTCGACGTCGACACGGTGATCGTCGTTGTCGTCACCGTCATTGATATCACCACGCACGTCGAGCTCGTCGTCCACACCCCCATCGTCGTCTTCATCGTTGAACGACCGGTCGCTCCTCGATGCCTCGACCTCCAGCTCGTGGTGGTGATCGCAGGCGCGATCCATCGCCACGGACGCTGCGGCGGCAGCCGACGCCGCGGCCCCGGCGGCGAGGAGGGAATGGTGTGCGAGGGCGTAGTGGTCGGAGGATGACGGAGATGCGTGGTGGGCGGAGTCGTGCTTGCGCTTCGCTGCAGCCATCTCGGCCGCGTGCTTCTTGCGCCATTTCGTCCTTCGATTCTGGAACCATACCTAAAGAGGAGTAATAAGAATTCAACAATTTGATAAACCCTTAATCCGACATTGATGCATTTCTGCACAGGTTATAAACATAAATCACATGATAGTCAGATGATGGAAGTACTATTATGATACAGCACCACCGGGAGCCGAATAGGTGATGAAAAGGTTTAACTCTGCCAGTGCCAAAGTCGCATTCCTGCACCATTAATACACATCAATTCCACAGATCAGCAATTATGTCTGGTACAGAGAGGCTTAATACACCTGCATGGAGTGGGAGCGAGATGGGGTCAGCTGTCGCATTCGACTCCAGAAAGTGTCGTCACACACATGACATAGCTTTGACTCTCAGTGGGAACGACATTGTGGCTTTGTGGGAAAGTATGGTATAATCATATGCCCTGTTGGCACGAGACGGTTATGCAGACAACGGCACCATAGTCATAATTATAAACCAGATGGTAGTTTAATAATCAATACAACATTATGACTGTAGATGTCAGCATGTGAGCTACGTAACAAAAATTGCCTTCATTTGACTCTATCGTTATCATTAATTGTCTAAGATCACATTTACATTTACAAATTTATGAATAGAACTAGTACATACAATCGAATACGTGTGTCCATGAAGCTCGGGTGGGGTCAGGGTAGTGTGAGGTGGGAGGTGTGTGTGTGTGTGTGTGTGTGTGTGTGTGTGTGTGTGTGTGTGTGTGTGTGTGTGTGTGTGTGTGTGTGTGTGTATGTGTGTGGTGATGGGGTGGAGGGGGGGGGGGAGATAGCGTCTTAGCTCTTCTCATCATGTTCAGCGTCATACCTTGTCATTGATCTTAACGAGGTCTAAAGGGGGATGTTACGCATATAAGACACGACCCACAAATGCTGTTACCCAATTAAATGAGCAATAATGGTTTAAAGCAGTATAAAACCTTACAGTGAAAGGGGGTTATTTGCCAAGCTATTAATCACACACGCAAATAATCATCCCAGAAAATGAATTCAAGTTGTTGACTTTATTACCACCATTACGATTGCCATCAGACAAGCAATTAAACGAGAATTGTGTGCCCATACATGGGGAGGTTTATTGAATATTATTTTCCAAACAGCATCATTGACATTTGTTTTATTGCCCGTGGCAGAGAGCTGGCATTGGGCGATATCAACCTTGTAATGCACGCCTAATGAGGCACTCCTGGAAAATGTGATGATGCAGAAAAAACAATAAATTACCAATTACCTAAACTGACAGCCACATCGATATAACCGAAACGTCGTATGAAGATCAATGATAATGTATTCCACAACTTCCAGCACATACAGGGAGTAACATAATGATCAGGTTTTTAGCTCAGTTGTTCCTGGTTATGATGTATGATACTTTTAAAGGCAATTTACTTCTTTTTCTTTTCCCTTTGAAATTGATAGTTGCCGTAAATGGTGCGTGAAAGATTATGTGCCGTAAACCAAATCTGAACTACGCATGGGCTGTATGCATCGTGCAAAATGACTCAACCGGGCGTAACATACGCAGGACACGAACGATGTGCAATGAGTAATGACAAGCCGTTGAGAGAATTTTTAATTAGACATTCGAGCAACTGAATTTGTGTTAATAGCTCTGAATGACTGTTTATGAACTCCTAATTTCAGAAAGAACGATGGGTTTGTAATAACATGATTCAATCGCATCGGAAGTCAAACGGAACAGAATTCGGCTTGTTTAAATATCGAGATAGTAATGTAACGTTTTGTAATAAACTTATCTTGAAATCAGCGTCTGAATGTAAATAGTTATATCAGCACTGTTTATCTCAACATTAATTTTATTAAATCGCCTAGCATATACATGTACATTTGTAAGAATTGTTCATTGTTATTCGTCAATACATTCCGACACTAAACAATAAAAAGGCAAATGTTGTTTGTTGACTCTATCTGTCCATCTTGAAAACGCGTCATGTAGGTCTACTACTTTTTTACTAGTCATTCGTTCGTGTGAATCAGAAATCAGTTGTCTGGGGTTCGGCACAGGTACAGACCTACATCAGCAGACGAAAACAAGTTCAGGCATAATCATATCATATTGTGTCAATCTGGCTTCAATCGCGCGATATGCTTTTCACCTCTCTCCCTGTCTTCCTTTGTGTTCTTCTATTATTTTTTCCCACCTTCCAAATCAATCTCATAAAGGACCCGGGGAGGCGTTAAGGAACCTGTTAGCACGTTTACGGCTTGTTGAATTGGGCTTCTTTCGCGGGGGATTTCCGTCCAATTTGGGTAAATCGGGCGGGCTGGACTTTGAAGTGTCGGCGACGCGATGGGGACGGTATGGTGGTGGTAGTGGTGGTGGTGATAATGGTGTACGTGGTGGTGGAGGGGAGCAGGAGGTATGTTTGAGAGCCAGGTGAGCGCATTCCACGCCTTCAGCCTCGTGTCTGGTGTAAATTAGCCAGTAATCCTCAGGTACGGGAACGGGGGAGCTGTTTTGATGAGTGAATTTTGATATTGATGCTGAACCATGTAACCCCTGTGCAAATCTAACCATACGAACTCTCCATAGCACTATGCTCTTTCTTCATTTTCTCTGCGAAGTATTGATTTTGAAATCTGAAGCTTACATTGGTTAAAGAATTCGAATATTCGAGCTGTCGAAAACAGTTGATCACTGTCTTTTAAGAACAGCTAGAGACAAGTATTTTGATAATGCCTTTAAATACATGCCTTTATTTATCAATTCGGTGTGGTATATTTGTCTTAAAAGTGAAATATTGCGTCCCTCTCTTAGGCCCGCTGTCTATTCGTTCTCATTATATTTGTGTGTGTGTGTGTGTGTGTTTGTGTGTGTGCGCGTCTCTTTCCCTCCCTTTGTTATATTATCATTTCTCTCCCCCTACCCCCCCCCCCTTTACCCCATCTCTCCCTGACGTCCCCCCCCCCCTTCCCCTCACCATGCTCACGGCCTCACCTGCACCCTCCGTGCGTGTGCACCCTTACACCACGCTCCAGAAACAAAGAATTGTTTATTAAGCCCTGCCAATGAATCTGAATGGGTCCCCTCGAGGGCCTACGCTCTACAGAAAAAAAAATCATCCCAAGCTGATCGAACAACAAGTTATATCGCAAACTGTGCAACAAGCCGCGCCGAGCAGCGAGAAGAGCCAGTGTGTGTGAGCGAGACGGTGACTCTGTCAGCGCCCAAAGCTCCGGCGCGGTCGGGGGAGTCTCATTGGGTCATTCTGTTTCCTGAATTCGAACGCAAGTAACATAATGAAAGGCGTTGAACAAGTATTGACCTCAGCGTAACACCTCACGTGGCTTGGAAAAATTAGCTGGAATACCACGCTTGTGCATAGCAGCAAATTAATAACACCCTCGTGTCTGCCAAAACAGATTGCTTTTGGGCATGTTTTTGATGCTTTCGGCATGAGATTTTTACGCGGTCACGTTTAGAGTCATAATAGAATAAGGAGGATGTTAAGAATATTTGAAGACTTCATGGTCATTGACACGCGATTGAGAAAAATCACAAAGAGCAGTTTCGGATCAAAGGACCAATCTTCTCTTCAAAAGGGTTTTTACTGTGCTAATAAACTTCACCCAAGAAAATCGATATCATAATGAAAATCATATTAATATGATATAAATCAAATGAATCTGAAATTACAATGAATTTAATCAACTCCTGTTTTCTAAAATGAAATGTTATTTTCGTTTCTTTTAGAATGAGCTGATGGGGGTTTATGGCTATGGAATTACCAAATAAACATCAGCATACTGATACATTATCCCAGCAAAAATATGACACATTAAGGGTCTTTTCCCAACATATTACCCTTTCAAATATGAACGTCATATCTTATAATCAGAAGATCATTTGGACTACTCAGACATAATCAAATCATACCCTTTCATATAATTGAGAGCATAAGCAAACACAACAAACGTGATTGTCTCGTTGTCTAGTGTTCATACAGAACATTGTTCTCCCATTATATCACTTTTAGTTCTTGTTATCTACCGTATTTTTAAAGTCCATATTATACACTTGTATGCAGTTTGTTGTTCGTGCCAGAAACATAAGCTTGGTTGGATAGTGCTCTCCATATATTGGTTTCCAGGACACTGTGTCGTGTTGCAGGTGTTTCTGAATGCCTATTCAAAGGATACAGCCCCAAAAGACGACGCCTGCCCCCCTCGCCCCCCCCCCCCCCCCACCGCCCCTTCTTCCATTCGTTTACTATAATTGTACATTGAGCGTGCCTCATTAATACAAATGCGATATTTATTTGTTTATGTTATTAAAGAAAAACAAACACTATTTTCGAGAAGAAAAACCTCCGGCAGGCTCAGTTGAAGTTAGCAGGCTGTGAAATAAGACTACAACAGAGAGCGGGCTTGTTTCCTCGCACAAGCCTGTCAGCACCTGTAGCACTCGACGATTTCTCGATTATTTGTCATCATGAAGAGCTGACTCCGTGCCTCCTGGGAGAAATAGTCAAGAAACTCTTAAATTCCGACTGAATTATAAGAAAGCAAATCGGGCCGTATTAGGCAAACACCGACCGGATATTTTGACTGGCTTTCAAGAGAGGGACCACCAAAAGCGCAAGTGCATTTAAATGATCGTTGTCAGTAAACCTCACTTCATCTATTATCGCTCCGAGGCGAAGCATCAACGACACCGGCGAAAATGAGTTATTTGTGGAACCGACATTAAAGTGATGAGAGCAAATATGAGATCTGTTATCTTTACAGACACCGTAGAATGAGTTTAGACGGGAGCGTCCGCGCGCATACATCATCGGCGCGCATGTTGCAAGGGGATTAGTACGCGCCTTAAGCAGCGAACGGTAATCATGTTGCCAAAACCGCTTTGTTTGCATTGCTGGCTGGTCGGGTGCATTGCAACACGTGCGCGTCATGTAGCTAGCGCTTGCTCAGGGACAACAAGGCACATAGAAATGATAGAATGGGGCCAAAGCTACACTTGAGGGCAGAGGTAGATGGCTCGTCGCTATTCAAGCTCACGCATCCCCCACAAATACCACCACGAAGAGAAAACATTGGCGGATTAGATGCTCGGTTAAAAACATCATCAGCCGTGAGGCCAGATTCCTTTCCAAGTCCTTCGCTGCTTGAGACGAGAGAGGGTTTATCTGAAATGTGAGCCGACATGGTTATCAATATTGAGGAAGTGGTCCAAGTGTTTTTTAAGTAGGTAGAAGGAGATCCGGAGACCGCAGCAGTCAGGAGCAAAATGGGTGGATGATCCGGAGCGCGGATCGGCGGGATTCGAACGGTGCGCTAACAAGTCGGCACCCCATGACCTCCTCGAGGTCGCCTCATCAGGGTCACGGCATCCAAAGGAGGGCTTTACACTCTAAACAACGAGTCTATTGGCTCCTAAGCCGCGACTCAATCCCTCCGCAGATTACATTGCAATCGAACCCACCGAGCATCGACGGGGAGGTAGAGGACTGGGAGACGGGAAGGTCTGCGTAGCGGCTGTTTAAGGCTGAAAGTCAAGATGAAGGCGATGTGCTTGTTCCCCCCTTCTCGCCTCGTTGCGCGGATTTGTACAACAATACGTCGCCAGAATACGCCTAACTTGCGGTACAATACGGACGCAAACGGGATTTTGATGTGTAGGCCTACGTACGCCATTATCAAAACAAAACTTATACTGTACAGCTTTTAACAACTGGACATGACCTGTTCTAAGGTCACATTAAAACAATTGTAATAAATGCTTACTGATAATGTCATATGACTTAGGATCGAAAATACGCCTAATGAACTTTGGTGTAAACACTTTTTGCAGCGATGTATACGCGCATGCTCGTTAATCAGAAAACTCAACGCTAATCTAAAGTAGATGTTCAGTTTCAGACGATCAAAAATGAGGAATATGTGTAAGGTAATTGTCGCACGAAATGGAATATTTGGGGGACATCACCCTAAACGAGAATAAAGGGAATTACATAAAAAGATAAATCGGGCGATATTTTCCAACAATCATATGTATCTATTGAGGGAGTAAAGGGGACATATCTCTATGCGTATAACCATGCACCAGTTTATGTTGTTAAGTTCAACGAATAAAGAGCTAAGAAACGATATTTATATCTTGTATGATTTCCTCTTAAACCACATGGATACATACCCCTGTGTAACGAATCCTCGTTTTAACGTCATTACTCCAACCTTAACGTTTTTTTCTGAAAACATCTCAAAGCGATTGATACAATAATTACATCTTCCATTCTACTTCGGAGCTCCGATATCAGGAATTTCCCAGGAAAGACGAAGAAAACAAATCTTTTCGATTTTGAATTTTAAAACACATTTTTTTTATCAGGGGAATTGGAGAATGTTGCCTAATGCGGTGTCAAATATTATCGTAAATCTAACTCTCACAGTGACGAATGACAATTATTATGTATGCAGGAAATGACGTCGGGAAATTGTTGCTTTTTGTCAGCTTTTGAATTATACAACTTTAAGTAAAAGGTGTTTCGTCGTCAGTAGATCATGTGTCATGTTGTAAAGTGCAATGTTCAATATTCGTGAAATATTCGTGTCCAAATAATCGTGTCAAAGGTACGTGCACTGTTGCTCTTCAAATACAAATATTCCAGAAAGTATGATTGTTTTCTCTTTTCTCAGCCAGGTTAATAAGCTCTGGAAGGCCGACAGTCTTTCTTCCATCTCTCAATGCTCTTTGCCCAACATCAAGGTCCTCACGCCCCCTCTCTCACCCCCCCCCCCCTTCCCACCACCACCACCATCATCTCCACATCTCTCTCTCTCTCTCTCTCTCTCTCTCTCTCGCTCTCTCTCTCTCCCTCTATCTCCTGTTTCGCGCGGAGAAACCATTTGTACTTGGGTCGTCACTCGCCACTTTCGCATATCCCCGTATATCCCCGTGTAGCCTGTTCCACATCAGATCCGATTAATTCCTGCGGAGGGCAGCGAAATCCTCCTCTATGTTTGGCTAGGCTTTGTACTAGTTAAATGATTTCCACAATACGAGAGAGTGAGTGTGTGCAAAAACTCCATCGGTCGAGGGAGGGGGGGAGGGGTTAAGACAGATGAATGGTGAATTATAAGATGTAGTGGGAAAGGAAGAGAAGAGTGATAGAGACTTACTAGATATGACGAAGGACTTGCGTGACCTATTGTGCTGCTGTAGTCTTGAAATAAAGTAATTAAGTAATCTAATACGCATAATTATAATACTGCATTCTTACTTCAATAACGTATCTAAAATGACGGATTACTTCCCATAATGCCATCCAAGGCCAATTACAATTGAATGGCGTTTCTAGGTAAACATTAGGGGCGAAGAAAGGAGGGGCGTCTTCTTCCAAATAGATGAAGGAACTAGCGATCGTTTACCTGACATTTCGTTGCACAAATCGGCCAAAAATGCAACTTTACGGGGGTAAAAGGTATCTATATAATTATATATATGAAAAAAGATGTTTCCATCAACGCTCGTCATGTGGGGCCGCTGCCAATTTGGAATAATGATTTATCATGTGGCTTTCCTGTATCCTTCCACCTCCAACAGCCGTCGTGTGCATACTTAAGGGTAATCGGGGAAAGAATAAAAATTCATAAAATTCGATAGATGCAAAATTTGGTCGGTGAAACTTAATGCCGTTCTGTCATTTAAATGGAAATAGTGCAGTCGATCATGTAGCGGGGAGCTGAGACCCGAAGGACATATAATATTCACGAGACTGCACTCGAACGAACCACGGGCGTTCTTCTCCTGTAAACGTCCTACTGGAAATAGATCAGGGAGGAAACAACATGGTAGAATCGAGGAGGCGAGAGGCGTTTTACTTAGGAAGCGAGAACACAATTTTCTGTAATGTCGCCTGTTTAATTCGACTAGCGGTGATTACGGCCCGAAGACACGCATAAAAACAGCGAGTGAAGATGGCTAATTGGTGCTTTTATACGAATTCATATACATTGATGGTGCAACGAAAGAAGCCTCATCATCCGCGAGAAATATCTAATGTTTTCTTGATTATTCGCTGGCAGTTGGAGGCAGAAGGGGAGAGTCGAAGAGAGGGGAGAAAGGAAGGATGTCGGAAGACCTTAAGAGGAATAAGGGAGGAGAAAGTGAAAATGAGAGATGAGGGGGCAGGAGAAAAGAAAACCGGAGAGGGAAAGGGTGGAAGGGTTATAAAAGAAAGAAAGGGAGAGACACGACTATAAAGAGGAGAAAAGAAGGAAATGAGATTGGAAAATGCGAAAATAGTGAGAGATGAAGGGAAGAGAAGGCTCAGTGGTGATAGTGGTGGTGGTGGTGGTGGTGGTGGTGGTGGTGTGTGTGTGTGTGTGTGTGTGAGAGAGAGAGAGAGAGAGAGAAAGCGGAGAGAGACGGCAGGGGTGAAATATGAAACCGTTAAATTCGGAAAGAGGTGACAAAATGTGATTTGTTTTTGTTAGAGCATTAACTTGTCTTGCGACGAACGAAATGGAGCTTTGACAATGGTACCAGATTCTAATTTTACAGTAGTCCCGGTATCGTTACCATGGTTACGCTTTAGTTTCATACATATAACACATTTCATTTCGTTTTTGCACACACAAAAAAAAACCAAGGTAGCATTTCGCTGACACACATTGACATTCAAACCGACTGCCTGTTTACATACTTTGTTACAACCTCAAGTGTTCGGCGAATGAAGTCGCATTACACCCACGCTTCTCTTAAACACACTAGCTCACCGATAAATCTCCTTACTCATCACGAAACCACCCCATCCCTCTTACCTAGCCCCACCCCTCTCCGTCCCAAAGGCATGGAAGGCAATGCCCATTTTATCGCCATTTGACCAGCGACAAACACTCGCCAAGATACCTCTTGATGGACATCGAAATGCCCAAGCACTCGTCATTAGAGCAACTAATCGTCCTTTAACGACAGACAGTCGACGAAGTAAAAGCAATTGTAGCAGTTTTTAATTCGCAGGAATATTGCAGTTGCATCGTATAATTGAGTAGATATTGAGTATCGTTGCTGTATGTGTCTCATCCAAACAGATTTCCTTTCCTCCTTTTCTATGATTGTGACGAGGGAAACGGATGGAAAGCATGTCATATATTTTGATGAATGCCATCCATATCTTCCATTTCAGCATAATGGAGCGCATAACACTTCCTCTTAATCATATGTAAAATTCGATTTCGAATGTTATCCTTAAACTATCATCAGGATCATTGACAGTCGCAATAGTGAGCCTGTAGCTTTCGTCGTGATATTCAGAGGCATGGGGTGGTTTCTAGAAACAATGACACGTCTAACCTCGGGTTTCAATCGGTAAGCGATATTTGGGCTCGAATATTGAAAAGAATCCATATATTTTTTTTTTTATTATGTGCATAATCGATTGCCTGTTGCAGGCATAGAGAGCGTATCAAAAAAGGGTAATCGAAGTTCAGATGCTAATAACTTAAAAAGTATTAATTTTCACACTTATTTCTAGGATTAGATATAAAGTGCAACAAAACAGCTTTCATTTGGTACCTTTCTCAAATCTGCAATGCCGAACATCACTGAGATCTTTGAAGATGACAGGTGCAAAACCCACTTTTTGCAACTTTGGGTTAGTGAATGAATTCCACACATACATACACACAGCTATTCAAATATGTGTTTTGATACAGCTCAGGCTAGAAGAATACATTCCTGATATCACATATGAATGAATACATTGTTTACACTGGATTGACTACATGAACAATTCGGGGAAAGGATAGTTTTGCTCAATCCCGAAGTGGAATGGCCCCCTAGGTCTCTTGACTTGATAGTGATTTCTTCATGCATCTCCTCTTGAATTGCAGAACCACATTAGACAAGAAGTGGATATTTTGCAAAATGAGCCGGCTATGGTAAGATGTGCTGTCGAAGACCTGTTCAAGACATGCGCCGACACTGTCAAAAGTGTCTTGAAAGGGGAGGAGGACGTGTAGAAGGTGTAGGTGCATGATGTAAGATAAAACGATCATTGTTATCGTTGTTATTTTTCAAAACGAAAATGTAATGCAAACTGAACACATAATAGCACATTCACCCTACATTTTACAAACTTGCAAAAAGCATGTTTTCGTCATGTCTTCTTCTAGAACAATTTACTGTATCATGCATGATGCTTGTGATGCGCGAGGGTATCAAATGAAAGCAGAAAAGTTACTCTTTAATTATAATTTACATTGATATTGTGATCATGGGTAATGTTGAAATGATTGACCTTTGAACTTCGATCACCTTTTTGTTTTATACGCCCTGTATATTATAATGGGCATATAATTAGGCAGGGTTAAATCACAGATCAGTTAAAATCGAGATTAGAGTTATCACCGCTTCGAGACATCCATATTATTGAAACGTGCTCAACATTTGGATTCTTACCTTGACTTGGCTCTCCGACATGCCGAGAGCGTAGGCGAGGCGAGCCCGCTCCGGCCCGGCCAGGTATTTGGTCTGTTCGAAGGTTTTCTCCAGGGCGAAAATTTGCTGGCCCGAGAAGGTCGGCCGGGTGTGCTTCTTCTTCCCGTCCTTATCCGTGGTCGTCGACTCCCTCGAGCAGTGTGACGACTGCGACGAGGACGATACTGATGACGGTGAATGTCGGTGGAAATAGAACGGACCGGTGGAAGGAAGGAAGGGAACATGGAGAAAGAAAATGGTTGATGAATTCAATGTAACAAGGATATAATAAAAGATTGCATACGCATAATTATGCAGGGCAATGAAAAAAACTTAATAGGGGAAATATCTTAAATAACTTTAGACTGTATAATCAGGTTGCATTTTTACATGATGGTTTGATATACTATCACTAACCGCTATCTGATGTAGATATTGAAGTACTATATATATATAAAACAATATAGCTTATGCTTTTGCATCAGCGTGAGTCGGTTTGAATATATCAATCGTTTTTCTTGTAAGATGACACAGCATGAACCTAGAGTGTTTCATATTTTAATGCTCGATTGAGAATCGAGCATTTAAAATACTGTTGCTGTTAAATACATTCAGAACATAGGGATGAATTTTACCGTTGAGAAGTTGCGACATATAGGGTTCAACGAATGAGAACAACAACGCGGAAATAGAGAGAAGAGGAAAAGAGAGAGATAGTGAGTGTGTGTGTGTGTGTGTGTGTGTGTGAGAGAGAGAGAGAGAGAGAGAGAGAGAGAGAGAGAGGGGGGGGGGGTTAAGAATAAAAAGTAATGTGAGGGACAGACAGAAAATGGATAGGGGTAGAGATCGAGATTGAAAGAAGGGGAGTAGGGAAATGTCGAGAGCGGGGACCTCGAAAGTTACACCTGGAGTTCAGCGGAGATCAAAGTTACGGGCACACAGGTATTTATCGCATCGTTTATACATCTCGTGCAACACCTTAATGTCTTCGCCATCTTGTCATTCTTGTCGGGGGCACCTTTACGGGCCAGCCGGGCCAGCAGCCGAGGCGGCGTGTGGCTCGCGCTTCGCCTCGCCTCGCCTGGACACACAGCGGCTGTTTCTGCACTGGCGGTACGGAGGGAGGCCGGCTATGTGCGTGCGTGTGTGCGTACATGCTGCAAACACGTCGGGGTGAGATGATGGAGATAGACGAGCCCGCTTGATGAGTTGTGACGCGGATCGCAAAACAAGTCATCGATTTGATGTCGCAATAAACACACAAACACACCCATAGAGGCGGCACCAGCAGAGATGTGGGGGTGGTAGGGGAGGGGTGGGGTGGTGTAACACCAAGCACGGGGGGGGGGGGGGTCGACGCACAAGAGTTGCGTATTAATTAACTATATCGACATCTGATTATGAATGTATGATGTCGAAATTTCAAACTTATTTCATGCTCATTATTAGTTATGAGACAGTTTTGATCTGCAAAATCAACTGCACAAATACGTGACAGGATAGAATTTACACGAAAAATTTTAAGACAATACCCACGCATTGTTGACGTAATATAATCACGTTGGGCACTCCGCGTGGAGAGATGAACAAAAAATAAAAAAAAATATATACAAAAAATAACCAGCAAATCTTTTATGAACAACACAAATCTGGGTTTCCATTCCACCCCGTCCAACCTCCCACTCCACCCCAATCTGATTTCGCCCCTCCGCGGCAGATGTGTCGGGGATATATGCGGGTTTAATGAGGACTGAGCGCGGCGGCTGCACTTCAAAGCGGACGCGACCAGACAGCGAAGAAGGTTGAAAGGTAAAGCGGCTGCCAGTCGTCGGGCAGATAATACCAGTTGCTTCTTCGTTTGTGAGGTGAGCAAAGCTTGGAGTAAGTTAAGCGAGAGGCATAATGTTTGTACCTGTGAAAATACCATCCCCCGACGCTTGGATTGGCGGCAAGGGAATCCCTGCAATTGTGTTTGATTTGTTTCTTATTTCCTTCTTTTCATAGATAGGTACAGGTCTGGGTGTGGGTCTGTGTATGTTACCCTTACTACCACCCCCCCCCCCTCCCACCGTCTCTCTCTCTCTCTCTCTCTCTCTCTCTCTCTCTCTCTCTCTTACACACACACATACACACACTCCCTCTCTGTCCCTCTGTCGCTCTATCTCTGTCTCTCCCTCCCTCTCCCTCCCTCCCCCCCCCCTCTCTCTCTCTCTCTCTCTCTCCTCTCTCTCTCTCTCTCTCTCTCTCTCTCTCTCTCTCTCTCTCTCAGGATGTCTACCTCTCTCATCCTGTCTGTCTGTCTGTCTGTCTGTCTGTCTGTCTACTCGCTGTCTCTCTTCCTTTGTTTCCCTCTCCGTGTACATAGTTGTCTCTCCTTATTTATCTTTAACTCTCCACATCTCTTTCTCTCTCTCTCCCCTTTCTCCTTCTCTCTCTCTCTTTCTCTCTTTCTTTCATCTCTCTATTTTGTCATTTTTAGGACTTTCATTGCTCTACCTTCGTTTGTGTCTCTTTGATCTAATCCTGTCCCCTGATTTTGATATCTTTCGTGTCATTCCAGTTAAATACCAATTGATTGATTTTATATACAGCTCCTGCTTCGAAATTATTATGAGCAAAAGAAAGAAATCACTCAACACTACGCCCTTTGGTAATCCTACAAAAAGGATATAATATCTTAGATGTTGCAACAGATTCACAAGTTATGCTCATGAACTGAATCGATAAAACGGGATACCAAAATTTCTCCGTGGTAGACAAACTGAGTCGGTAACATCAAATGCTGCTGTGATTTCAATATCTCACCTGAACCCGTCTACAAGACGCTGAATTTAGCGGGAACTTTTCAGTCTTCTTTGATGTTCATTCCGAGCTACGGTAGCTAAGAAGAGCCCGGGTGTTTGGGACGGAGTGGTTTGACATTGATGGAGGGGTTGAGTGGAGGAGGACAAATTGTCCGCGAAGGTGCGCCGACTGAATCGCGGAAATTGGGTCTTCGGAAGCGTAGCGGTCATTATCGGGCAGGCTGCTCTCATTTCCTCAAAGAGAGCAATTTATATTAGGTGACCTGAATTCGTGATATCACGATAAAGCCGCTTTATCCATTATCAATTTTCATCATTCGTTGTTGATTTTAAAAATTTGGTTGACTTTTCTTATGATGTATTACATCATTTCATGCGACACTTCGCTCAGTTGTATAACAGGCCCGTGTCTTTAAAAAGGCTACTCGGTTGTTAAATAAAAATTGATAAAACAAATAATGATAAAGTATACCATTTGAGTTCTTAATGCTTCTTAACTTTATGTTTATTTACAAGATGGTTTTGTTTTGCACTGGTACCAAAAATCATGGTAAATGATAGTTGACAATATGCAGAATAGAGAATTAATGGGCAATTTGGGTATTGGAGTGTGACAGGTCCCTAATCGAAACAACAAACAAGCATCCAAAAGATATTGAACATGTTGAAGGAGAATGGGGGGAGAGAATCAAAAGAGACTTTCTTAAATATGAATCAATGAGCTAACTTGTATACTCAGAACCGTCTATTCTCCATGTTGTCACGAGAAGTCATTCATTTCTGTTTCCAATGGCACCAAAGTTTAAAGTTGTGAAAACTCGATACGATAATGCAGAACTTGTTGTTCTGGCTAGAATAAACTACACTCATGTTGTGCAGAGGGTGTGTTACTCTGGCCAGCAGAATTCGATTTGTTTCCAACTAAAAGGGGAAAATGGTTTTCCACCTTATTATGTTAACTTACCAGGGATATTTTTTTCACTCATCGGTTCCAGAGTCCGATTTAGATTTTGAAAAGAATCCGGTTCTATCATCATCGTCATCATGGGCCCTAACACGAGTCTATGTCCTCATTAAGAAAATCGGCCCTACCACAAGTCTATGTCCTCATTAAGAAAATCTGGATTTCTTTTGCAATGAAGCACTCACACATTATGAAAATTCCCACACTCTTAAACACCCAATGATTCATCCATTGAGCAACATGAATAGGTCTATACATCAGCGAGCATCATAAAAAGGCACTCTCTTTGGTGGGTGGAATAGATAATGACAAGGATGGAGCAATCAGCGGTACAAACTGGAATACCATCCCTGCAGCTCAGGCACGTTTTTGAGGAGATCATGTCTATATATTTCTGGATGGATGCATTTCGCATCATACGTATACATGTTTATCGCCCCCCCCCCCCCCCCCGTGTGGTTTAGCGATCAGAGGTAGTCCTATGCAGTCTGAAATGGGATTCGACCCAGCCCTGAACTAGCTGCCCTTGACGCAATCGAGGTTCGTTTAGCTCGAATTCCAATCCTCATAACAAGTCATTGTAGCTGCAACAACGCGGAATCACGGCTTAGTCTGAAATATGGAGAGAAGGTTGCTCGCGCACAGACAAACAGACAGATAAACAATAGGCAAACTATGCAAAAGACATATAGGTGCATATAGAGACCAATATATATACAGATAGATAAACATATATGCATAAAGCAATACATATATTGATTAAAAGAAAGAATATAGTGATTTATTAAGTTTATAATCAATATACCCTTAAAGTTGTAATCATCTGTCATCTAATTTTATGAAGGCTTATAAACCAATAAATAATATATATTTGATCTCTATTTTATCATAAATCGTTTCATTTTGGTAGAAATATGTGACAAAATAAGTGTAAAAGAATGTGCGTGTACAAATTACACACCAACATTACACACACGTCAGGAATCACAATTAAGATGTTTTGGTGATTTTTTTTTGTTCCCTTTATTTGCGTTGTTTTATTTTTCTTGCTGTGAAATTCATGGAACGTTTTACGTTTTACAATCGGCTGAACATGTAGACTAACACTTACTACATGCATTATCAGAATAAGCAATAATAGTTTAATATCCATGATGACCCCCCTCAAGCAAAGTGAACTCACCGAGACCCGCACTCGCTTGACACCCCCGCAGGACAAAATGGAATTTTCCTTAAACGGTTGGCGAGATGGGTGGGCTTTCTCGTAAATTCTCAGTCGTTTTCTTGAGTATGTACAATATCACAAAAATAAGAACTGCATCACTATCAAAAGCAGCTAGTAGTATGTATATATCAACATTATTTACATACCTGTCAACTTGTATGTCATATGATTTAAAAGTGAAATTTGATGCAGATTTATAGTAGAATGAATGTGACTTGAAGCTTATGTGATTGTCAGTGTCTCTTACATATTATATATAAATATAGGTATGTATGTATATATATATACGAATTGTTATGTATTCATTTCCTTCTTCGACCTCTCTCTTTTTAAAATCTCCTTCTATTAAGCTGATGCCGCTTATCAGCCGTCTTATTCTAGTCATTTGGTTCAGCACATCGAAATCATCATCCTCATCGACATCATCATTATCTTCTTCATCATGATCTTGATTATCTTCTCATCTCCAAGTTTTATTGTCATGTCATCTATTATTTCTTCATCCTCCTCATCACCTTCCTCATGTTAATCGATGTCATTATCTTTATTTGTTTTCTCCTTCTTTCATTTCTTCTTCCTCTTCTTCTTTGGTTTCAGTATCATTATTAATGATCAATATCATTATTAATGATACTATTGCCTTTTGTCTCCTACTCCTTGCTCTTACAACCCCCTGTTTATGTTGGTTTCCTACATCTACACCCCACCTACCCATCTTCGAATCATTACAAAATTCTCCCTAACTTACTGTCACAAACCATACTCTCGCATGATTTGTAAAACGAATGAATGATGCGTAAGCGTTTTAAGAACCGAGATGGAAAAAAGTAACCTATTCCAGAAGATCGTGAATCATATTTCCAGATATTCGCTCAAAAATATGACTGTGCGGGCACATGTGACAAAAATATGACTTTGCGGGCACATGTGACCGGAGAGCTGAACTGGTTTATTGGCACAACTTCATTGATAATACATCAACAGGTCAGAAGGTCATGCATGCTTGTTTAAAATGCGCATTAAAATGTCATACTATCTAATCAAATCGAAGAACAACCTGCCTCACAAAATAAAATCTAATATCCGTTAGTGGTGGGTGTGATCTGAGGAAAAAGGCGAGAGTATTTCTTTGTATGCCTCATTTTGTAGACTTTGAAATTTTATAGAGACGAAGCGAGATTAAATATATATATATATATAAACATATCATTGAAGACGCCGGAGAAGAAACTTTTATCAATATTTCGGTCTTAGACTTTTATCAATAATTAATTAACCCGTCTAAGACCGAAATATTGATAAACTTTTCTTCTCCGGCGTCTTCAATATTTTGTGTGTGTTTACATTAACATTATCAAAGCCATCGCGATCTCATACATTCTTATATGTATTCAATTTATATTCATATATATATAAAACTCTACAAGATATTGTATAGAAATGTGAGTTTGTCAATTTGTCAAAATTATACCTCAAGTCACCATATAATTGTTACATCATATCTAAATCGCTTAGACCAAAGATATGTTTCATGCAGCAGCAGGCTTCAGATTGATGATGGACTACAAAAGACCAACTAGAATGAGCATAATACACGGAATTCAATATGAATTAAATATTTTTTTGTTTTTCTACTGACCAGAATTAATCGTCTCTCATACTTCAGATTGATGATGGACTACAACCTGACCAACTATAATGAGCATAATACACGGAATTCAATATGAATTACATTTTTTTTTTCTACTGACCAGAATTAATCGTCTCTCATACATCTGGGGAATGTTGGGATATTGTTTTTTTTTGAGGGACCACGTGTTTGTAAATGAACTTGCGCATGCGCATGAACATGACTTGGGGGAAAAAAGGTATCTGGTCCATCGTTCTTACCGTGACCTTTCACTGCCCTGTCGGTCATTAGGGAATTGCTAGGTTTAACAAAATCGTTACTAGTCAAGCATTAGAATTTCAGTATACAGATAGAACTGGGTCACATGTTTCAACTGTTTGACAAAAATGAGAATCGCATACTTGGGATCAAATCATGGTTATTTTTTATATCAATCTTTCATTATTGCGCTGTTTTGCAGATTATCACACCCTTGAGGGTTTTCCCCTAAAAATATATATATATATAAAATAAATTTATAAGAGAAATGGGCTGTAATGGAAATAGCGATCGAATTTTCACGTAGACCATGATCAGCCATTGAACAAACCACATTCAGCTGCCAGAAGCGCTTATAGGATTATTGGAAAAACACCTGCTGTTACCATGGTGACATGGAACCGCAAAACTTGGAAGGTATCCTGGAACATATATGATCTTTTCCTCTATCTTATGGCTACTTATACTGATTGACATTACTTTAGTGAAATTCTCCCTTAAAATTTAAAGTCGTACCGTCGTTATGTGTGTGTCGCCGTTATTTGTGTGGTATTTCTCGCCTGGGGTCAAGGGTTATACATATATACCTATCTAGGACAAATGTCGGGTTATTATTACCGATAATGTGGGGTAATGTCGTTAAAACCAAAATAATCGTTTCACCCTCACATTAGCTCTCAGCAGGCGTTGACACGCAGATCCTGACACCTAACACGACAAATATATCCATACAGCTGTAGGTGCCGCTAGAAGCGGAGTTCATAATAACTTCCTCAACTATGTGGGTAATTTATAATGCCAAATATATGTAAAAGTTAAAGGGAAATACACTTTTGCTCTGAAAAATGGCTTCGTACGAAAACAATTATGCCTGACTTTATTTACGGACAGAGGTGGGGAGGTAGAGGGAGTGGGTGGAGTGAGAGTGGGGGAGGGGGAAACATTTGGAGTGGTCAATTGGACGATAACCTACTTCTTCCAGTATGCCCCTTCACCTCCTTTGTGTCATTCGCCCTCTAAATTCCCCCCCCCCCCCCTTCTCTAGTTGAAACACCAATCTTTGTACTGTACTTATAATAATAATAAATATAAAGTCACAGTAAAGTTCTAAACTTCCTATGCTCAACTTTGGGCAGCATCTTTCGTGGTGATTTGATTGATATATTCCTTTAAAATGTCATTATTTTGCTTCTTTCATCGCGATGCACCTTGCCCCTCTGTACGATAAGAGGGATGCATTGCTACTTATCCGCCGCCAAAATATTATGAGGGAGGGAAAGACCTTTTGCCTCTCTCGCGGGGTAAGAGCTTTCGATAAGTCCCCGATGCGACACGAGAACGAGCAACTCATTCCCCGTATAATGAGATTATTGGCTTTTTCTCGGCCGTAGAAACGCAATCCCGCTCATTAATCAAGCCGGTTTCCATCCTCACCGGCGGATTTCGACCATGTTCGCGATGTTTAACGGGTCCATCGGTGGCCGATGACATCCGATCTAGCAGCCCAATCTATTGCCTTAATTAGCACGAGAGCTCCGTTTATTGATAATAATGATTGGCGTTGGGAGCGGGAGGGAGGAAGGAGGACAGCTCGTTAGGGCGGGAAGACCGCCAATAAAAGCGACTTGAGAGGGTGAGGAGCAAAGAACAGGGGTGGTCGAGTGTAGGAGAATGCTCGTCGATAAACGAGAGAACATATCTGTGTTCACTGACGAGCATTGGTAATCATATGTATCACCCGTCTCCAGCATCCATCTGTTTGTAGTAGCTTGTAAAATAACGACTTTCATCTGATCGTTTATTTATTTCTTGAACTTGTTACCACCGAACAGGCGAGACACTGGTTGGAGTTAAATACAAAACAAAAAGCATCGCGCAACCCCTTTGCTTCTTTATTAGGTCGAAGAGGTATCAAATATTTATAGATTTACCAATATATTTTACCCAGATTTAAGTCATTGGGGGAACCGCGAGAGGGGGTGCAAGTTGTTTAAGTGCCCTCCTCAGGGGTAAACAGAATAACCCTTCATGGTTGACAAACACCTATTTGGGCAACCGAACCGATTGTTTCCGTTATATTCTTATTACGTGTATTAACTTATCATAATTGTATCTAGTGTAACCACCCCCCCCCCCCCCGCCCCCATGCTCTCAATAGTCTATCACCGTTTTGGGTTTGCTTTTTAAAGGATGATTATACGCACGTACTCAACGGATGTTGTAGATAACGAACATTCACATTTTACTTACAATTGTGCCAAAAAAAGATAATGTCGTCATCGTTTTGGGATTGCAACAAAACAAAGCCTTTTTTTGAGTACAAGGTTCTTTGTTGAGTATTCACCCGCCCCCTTTTCGTAGAAAGTGTCCTTTGGGGGCGTTGCCAATCTTACTCATCTCAACGTTGTTTGCAGCAGATGACCACGAACAACTAAGTCTCTGTTTTACTTGGCTATTTTAAAATGCAGATTTGTTTAATAACATCTTTTCATTGGCTTAGTTTCAAGGAACATCTTTCTCAAACGACATTAATTTGAACTTGTTTGGATACGCTTTGAAATGTTTAGACGTTGACCGAAATAGGGCAGCTCTCGATTGCTTTCGCGAATCTAAGAGCGCCATTCCCAACAAATAAAGAATAAAGACACGTAGAAAATCTTGAATCATATAATCTCGACTCATTTCGGTCATATCATTCGCAATGGGCGCTCGTAAGCGATACAGCGTCTTCATTTCGCTCCGGCTTTAAGTAAGCAGGGGCGAGTTATGGGGGGTGAGAGACAATCAATTTGATTAGCCCCACGATCGAATTTCAGAAACAGAGCCGGGCCTGATGAAATGGGGAAGATCTGATCAAGACGGAGTGATGCCATATTAATCTTCCGACTATTCATCCAATCCCGTTTGATGATTTATAAACAAAGGGAGTGACATCTCCCCGCCGTGGTAATTGAGTTAAGCACCTCAAATCCCCCGCCCGTTTATCAAATCAATTACAATGAGTATGCTATAAAAGTTATCGGCAAGATTACTTGCGGGAAGATAAATGCGCAAATTCTTTTATAGTTCTATGAGTAAACGTTTTTCATCTTTTCTAAACAAGTCATGTTCTGATGTTCGGGATATAGTCTCCGGACATCAGACAGAAATATTTATACAGGGGTTGCCAGACGAACACCAGTGATGTTGTACCGCTGCGAGCGCTCTACTCAAATGAAATTGGAAAGCAATACTTACAATAAAAACAGACTTACTTCCTTGAAAAGTTTCACATCGCCCATGGTACTATTTTACGTGGAACAGATAAAACATCAATAGTAATTATACCGCTATATACAGTCACCAGTATTTGTTGAGATGAAAGTAAAACAAAACATCCAGGTCCATTTTGTTCATTTTGGATGCTGGAAGTAATCCTGCTTATTACAATATGAGTTTTAGGAATTTGCGACATCGTTGTTACTCTTTCCATGGCACGGTCCGCCTTTCAATGCCACTTTGTAATTTCATAACTAGTTATTCTTCAATGACATCCGTGAGGCGAAGAAATGTACAAGTTTCCGGTATCCGTCATGTATTTTTCAATTAACCATTTGCGTGCCACGTGTTACTTTTTTTCCCACAAGTGATACAAGCAAATCCCATAGTACTTGAGTTAATCTGGCACACAAAGAGTTACACTTCATTTTTGTTAGTGTTTAATATAGCACACACACCGAGAGATTGAGAGAGAAAGGCAGTGAGAAAGAGAGATATATAAATTTGTATATGTATATAAATATATACAAATATAGAGAGAGAGAGAGCGGAAGGAGAGAGAGGGGGAGTGGAGATATCGAGAGGGGGAGGAGTGGAGAGAGGGAGAGAGAGAGAGAGAGAGAGAGAGAGAGAGAGAGAGAGGAAGAAGAAGAAGAGAGAGAGTACCAAAGACAGTCAACTCATAAAGAGACACAGATAGAGTAGAAAGAAGTTAGAGAGGAAACGAGGAGATTGGGAAAGAGGGAGAGGAGAAAGAGATAGTGAGCGAAAGAGATAAATGAACAGAGTGGGAGAAATAGAGACAGACAGAGACACAGAAGTAAGAGAAGAAGATTACTCCCTCGTTCACTGTCAGTACAGCCACCTGCCAATGCGATGTCATGTCCCCGCCCGAGCCGCCTGACAATGAGGCAAGCCAAGTTAAAACAACAGGCGGACGATATCATTTAATTCATCATCGACACCTAGGTAATCCCGCGGACAATTTAATCATGTTAATTTGTGAAAGTGCATTTTTATTTTCCCGCACGCGGCACCGGGGTAGTGTTTTCCTTCCGACTGTCCTACCCCCGATCTCCCTCGCCCTCTTCCTTATCACCCATGTCAGCGGATAATGACGAAAGGACTGCGCGGGTTATTCATTGCTAAAGATAGATCTGGGTTTTCGGTGATGAAGTCTTTGCATGCTTTCTCCCCTTCATTCTCGTCGTCTTCCTCTTCGTCTTCTTCTTCGTACAGCTGCTGTTCTTACACTTTTATTCCCTTCCCATATTTATCGAGCCTTCCCTCCCCCTTCTCCCCCACCTCTCTCCCTCCGTGGCTAGCGCGGGGCAGACCCGAGCGCTGAGATAAGTACGGCGTGACCGGGCGCAATTGCGTCAAACAGCAGGAAAGCGATCCGCACTGTCTTCTAATATCGCCATCTCAGCCGCTCCTCCCGGATAGCAAGCACGGAGCTACAAATTGGAAGGCGGGTAGAATTCTTGATTGAATTTAAGAGCTATTTGTCTTTGATCCTCATGTCAATCAATCTTGTCTAATTTTCGATTGTGTGTATTATCCGCTTTCATCCCGGCTTCTCACCTGTTTATCAGACGCCACCCTTCATTATAACGCCAGAGTATAAAACGCGCATTTGATATCCCCATACTGGCTTAGCACAAATGAATGCCATCATGCCCTTCAAACTTCCTGGCCTTATTAAAACCGAAGAAAAATATACACCGGGCTATGTCTTATCCATCTCTGATTTCATATTGTGCGATGTTATTCATTATATCCTGTGAATTTTCAGGACATAATCAAGTTGATTGCTGAAAACTGAAATAGTTCAGTGAGCCAGAGAGAATTTCGAGCTCTGTAAAAAAAAAATAAAGAATCTCTTTCTATTTTATTTAGTTACCCCATTTATTTATCTTTTAGTACTTTTATTATATTTTGCTATTTGTTTATTTCGGTTTTCGTCCGACGTTTTATCAATATTTCCTCCTTTTTGCTCATTTGGTATTCGGTCTTTTGCATGTCCTTCTTCTTTATCTTATTTCTGATCCCCATGTTCGTATTTCCCCACGCGTACTTTGTTCCCTTTTTCTTGTTCATCTCTTCTTTGCACAGCGATTATTATTTCGTATCAGAGATGTCACCACAGGGATGCTATGGTAACGTACAACAATCAATTCTGAGCAAATAAAACTACTCATATTGTTGTCCTTGTCCCCCCGATTGTATTGAAATAAAATGCATTAGAGGTAACAGCTTAGTAGCCAACAAGGGTATAAATCAAATTCAGCAAACAGATTAGGCAAGATGGAGTGATGGTATACAAAAGTTTAAAGAATACCATAATTTGTCAGACGCGCGCGCGAGACACATTAAAGAGGAAAAAAAGGAGGGGGAAAAAACCCGAGCTGCATCCCATTTTTCTCCCGAAGTCGACTAACGACCTAGCTCTGCACGCTCTCTATCACTGTCAGCGGGATAGTCCCTTCTAAGGTATCCTCCGGGGAACATCGCAGAGCCGCCAACAATGAAAGGCTATTTTCACGCCTCGCGATTCCATTAAATACAACGCCGTTTTTAGCTCCAGGACATAATTCAACAAAATCGATGAGTATTTTACCAAGTCGACAATTCATTTAGTAAAGTTTTATTTCTTGTTTCTCCGTCTGCCTTTCCGTCTTGGTTAGATGTCATCATCCCCACCCCAATCCCCCAACCCCCCTCTCCGCCCTCCCCTCCCCCATCCACCCTTTATCGTTTCCGTTTTCCCTCGTGTTTTGCCATGGATAGTTTTTGCATTGCCAGTGTTTGAACACATATTCTAACGTCCTACACTACTATTTCATGTGTATTGGTAATGACGTTAGAACTGTGAAACAGATTTTATGAAGAGTAACAAATGAATCTGAATAGTAACGTATCATCAAGCAGTCATTTCATTCTAGCTCAGTTTTTAAAAAAATGCTTCATAACTATACTGTTTTTTTTCATATCGTACCAGAATTGCCATATATATAACGACACAAGCACTTGCGTGTGAAACAAATATCAAGAATGAACAAGATCATCATGTTTTAGGTATTATTTAAAAAAAAAGGACCATCGCACTAATTCCAGTAAATGATATGGTCAATGTCCTAACTTACAACTCCCCATGATGTAGTTAACGGATCTTAATATTCCTTAAACATAAGAACAACAATGCATTTGTTTCACTGTGTGTAGTGGGCAATACCGTTAAGAGTTCACGTTAAATAAATGTTTAATTGGTTATCACGCACGTTCTTTGTTCTTGACAAATTACCTTTCGAGGTCTTCATTTTGGAATACGCCGTGTTGATAAAGCCGACATGTCATCGATGCCGTAAATACCTAACAAGCTAACAAATTAAGAACGTCGCGCTTAATCAAAGACCAGGTTGCGCGCGTGTGTACGCCGTTACACACACACACGAACACTTTAATAGCTAGCCGCCGTGGGCCAAGTACACGTACGTCATGCATTGCGTACGTGCTCGCCTCGCATACATAGTGCATGAGATGTAGACAGCATCCATGCCTTGTGTGGAGTTATACGTTTCTAGATTTGGTAAAATATGACAATATTTTTCTTGGGGCGGCTACCACTAAAAATCATATTTTGAATGATAAACATTCGACAAGATAAATAGTAAAGTATTTCAAAGGAGACGATCTTAAAATATGAGAATGTGAAAGGGAGGTTGACCAACAGAACGCTAAGCCACCTACCGTAAAAGCAACAGAAATATTTCCTTTGGACATACAATAGAGAAGAGGCCCTTTTGATTTTGTTTGAGGTATACCTAACGTGGTCACATCGATAAAGCTGGAAGTTGTAACCCATGATATCAGAGTTGTCGATGTAAATACTCTTATCAAACAACTTTCACGATTATATATATTTCTTGATTCAATGCGTGCTTGTTGTAATAGTTGTCTTTGCATATTATAAAGATCACTTTTGTCTCCGTTGATCAGCAAAACGCATTTACCACGACAAGACATAATCCTGTCTTTGTAGCTTTCGATGGCTTATTGATTTGGCTGCTACTAGATGTTTACAATGGTCAAATGATAGAAGGTAGTAAAAATATGATGTGTTTGAGTGTAATCTGAAAAGTAAATAATAACAAAATTACACCAGCTTCTACCATCGTATACATGTAAACAGAAAAATAAACACCGTGCGGATTAGATATGATATGATGATATAAGATCGTATAATAATAATGAATTGTCATACGATGTAGTAATATCATTTATGCCAATATGTTTCAAATGAAATTATTTTGTTTATGCTAAGTGCAACGAGTATTATACAGACTGTATAAGGAATGAAATGAAAAAAACACCACAATAATTCAAATTGAACTGCTTTTCATTAATTTGTAAACTTAATTTTAAACTGATAATTTGACCGTGTTACAACAAAACCCATGTTTAAAATAAAGAACTCAACATATCAATCTTTAGAGGAGTGTTTTTTATTTGTTATGTACGAAGTTTAATCAAGATAAACACATAATTCTATATCAGGAAGGTTGAAATTGTGATGTAGACTCTATTAGAATGGCCAACTATAGATAGTATGATGGAACTGATATGCATGCATGCCAGATTAATTTAGTTATGTTGTCATCAAGGGAAAATGTTATATTTACTTTCATTATGTCTGTACATGTATTGACATCAGTCGTTATAATTATGATGTAATTATGACGTAGCTACTGAGACAGCTAAAAGCAAATGTCTGATCCAGTTACCGTCGTGAGCATAATATCAATGTAATACTGTCTGGAGCCTATTAAAACGGTTTACGCACGTTGATACGACGCTGAATAAATTCATTTCTAATAAATCTCTCAAATTCGTTTGCTTAACATGTTTAACAAATGTCCATTAAGAGGATATTTTCTTCTTTTTTTTCATTCTGCTGGGTCACAATCATGGCTACTATTCTGTCTTGAGAAATGACAAATATGACGACAGGTGCTAAAGATGACGGACGTCCTGGCTAAATATAGCAGCGTAATTAAAGTTAGTTAAGTAAAGCATCATGCGTCAATAGAAGGATTGATAATAGTTTTAGAGACGTCCATCTATTATTTCCGGTTGATTTTACTCCTAACTTGTAATTGTTTCTCGCCACCGTAATGACTATGGTAATTGGCGTTTGGATAGCCATACTGTTGGTATTAACGCCATTCATAACTAAGACCCGATACCTGTTTGTTCAGCATTAGCGACAATGGAGACATGCAGATAAGCGTCATAGTTTCAGGGCGACAAACACCATCCATCGGTTCAAAGTTCTGCGTCTATTTGCTCCTTTTAGAAATTAAAAAAGATTAATCGACCGGTTTATATCGCAACATTTGTATTATTATCAGCGCTAATTGCTATAAGATAAAGTAATCATTTTTAATAGATTTGCAAACAGTGAAAATGCATAGTTTGTTTATTGTATGAAACTGGCTCGAGATGACACATAAAAACACTTGAATCTTTTTAATGGGATTTCTTCCCTAATGTTGGAATAATTATCGGGCGAAATGGGGTACAGCCGGAATTAATATGATTAACGAAGTACTGAACAGAATCTCTTTATTCATATCATATCAAAATTTAATTGATCTTAATAGGCATGTCTGAGCAAGTAGATAAAATCATAGTGTGAATCTATTAAATTAAAAAAGAAGTTAATAATTTATTGGCAAGTAAATAATTTCACGTAAATAAAATCTCGTATGCATGTGTGGGAATTGTATGATGGCCTTTAAATACAATTTAATAAAATCTGATACATCTAGTCCTTTAGTATTGCAAAGTTAATAGCGGAGAGAAAAGTACCTTATTTTCAAATTATACAACGTGGAGATGTATTTTACTTGAAGAGAATATTTCAAGATATGATTTTTTTCTTATTATTTTTCCCCTTTTTTCTTACTTCTCTTCCACACTTATCATGACTATTTTCATCCCTGTACTTGACAAGACAATTCATCAGGTAGGGCTTCCAAATGCGCGACAACCTTAGTATAAATTGAAGGAACCGACCTAAACACAGCATGGGAGCATTCATGTGGCTTCTTATGTCAGCTATTCTTGGAGATTGGCACCTCCCTTAGTCCCTTTCCTTGGCTTCGTATAATCAAAGTCGTTAGGAAGACGACTTTGTTCATTAAATCGCTGTAGCAGGCTGGGTAATTGTCATGAAACCATGAACAATCATGAAGGATCTGTGGTGAATAGTTAATTTACAGTGCTCGGTAATTAAGCTTTGCATTGGGTTGAGATAAACTAAATGAAACAAACAAGTTTGTATAATTAGCGCGAGTAAAATGTAATACAATACTATATATTTCTGTCTGTCTATGCATTCTTCGATTCTAATTTGTTTGTGTTTTAAAAATGGTAAGAGATGGAAAGTGTGGAAATCTCATAATTTCTCTTGAAAAAATGGGTAAAGGGGTAAACCTAAGTGTTCTCATAGATAAGCTACCCCCCCCCCCCCAACAACAACAAAAAAACGACACGAAGTGGGTAGAGTTTTGCCCAATTATTGCTCACATTGGGTCAATATTTGTGCGAATTACATTGCCCAACTGGACATAATTCCGATATGCCCAATCCATTTGGGGTACTTAGGTATCGAACTGGTGATCCGTGAAAGGTTTTTTTTTTGTTCCGGACGATATCGAGTTCCCTCTTTATATGCTACATGTATATTTTCACAACTTATACACAAAAATCCCATCGCACAGCAGTATATATTTGGCTCAGAGAGAGTTAATTGTGCAGAGGCCAGAACGGACGAAGTGAAAAATCTGTGTGAAAGGACAAGAAACGCGTTTTGCATTTACCATATTTGTAGTGAGAGCCAGTGGCTGTTTCGTCAGTGGCTGTTCACATGAATTAAGGACAAACAAGCTCATTTCGTGTCATTGGATGTCCTGCTCCATAGACGGTGGCTCTATTTCGTGTACTGGGTACAGTAGGTTTTGAGCGATGAATGAAACTCCGTCGTGATTGTGACATACAAGAAAAACAAGATTACACTGATCAATTTTCTCAAGTTGTAATGTTTGAAAACTTGTTTACTACGAGATCATTTCTTTGTGCAAAAAGATTTGTAGAATTATTTACACATAGAAAAGGTCAGCTGGTCTACTTGTCTTATAAAACTGGATCGTCATCCTTAATTGGATGGTTTGCAGGAAATGAATTTTGATTGTGGGTGTTTTCGTGTATGTCGCACAATGCCACATCCGAAGATGAGAACATGAAGACGTCAATAGTAACTAAATATGAAATAGAGTTATGAAATAAGACCAAACAACACAAGACTCATCGTTTCCCGGAAACATTGCACAAGCGCCTGAGCATTCTTACAAGAAACAAAAACGGCCAATTAACGTTAGAATTTGACTTAAACAAAGGACAGCGTTTCCCGTTCTCATTAAGAGTGGGATTAATAATTTTATACAAGAGGAAATGCTTGTATATGGACATGAAGTTACTCGTGGTATTTATTAAGATGATGAAAAATACTCTGACCCGCGCTGGGCAGAATGACATTGATGACTATATATAGGCCTATATATATCTCGGCCATGCTGGTAAAACAAGTTGCAATAAATCATTACGACATGAACAATGGCGACTGTCATTCGCGACTTCATGGACACCGTGTGTTATTTTGTATCCACGGGTTTCGGTGTGCGTACGTATATTCGTGGTTCCGCCACTCGTGGTGGCGTCTCTTAACACATGTACGCACCACTGGGTTACTCTGGCGTGTCTTAGTGATACACACATCCCTTTTAGCAGTAGTTTGCCTGGTAAAGAAAGAGTTAACTCTTTGCGTCCTACGGGTTCATACCGTCACCAGTAATGCATATTACAAATCACACGGAGAAGTAGTGTGGCACGTACAAGAGGAGCTAATCACCTACATTGCACGCGTTCTCTTTAACTCTCTCATTGCTAGTGTATGAAAATGTGTAGTAAGTGAACGGGGTAACGTAAGGGTGAAGGTTTCGTTGCCTTAAGTCTGTATGCGCCATTGACGCACCTCTGCACACGTAATACACACGAAAGCCATAGAGCAGCAGTTAATCTGACGCTTTACGGGTTAACGGACAGATCCTCCCATTCTTACCTGTTCGAGGGTCGGATAGGGGGTGGTGTATTCTCGCATTTGAATATCCTCCACAACTTCTCAATATTACTTGATACTCTCTACGTGCTATTGGGGATTTTCTGCACTAGTAACACAGTCAAATCCTAACAGAACAGCGCTGTGTTTGGCTCAGAAAAGGTTAACTCCTCCTGCAGTATATACGGTATAGTGTCCAGTACACTGGGGCAAGTCTTAGCATGAACATACATGAGCAGGATTTACAATCACTAAGCATGGCTGTGAATAATAAACCCATGGTTGTGCGTGATTGGTTGAAAGTTATAGTTATTGAGGGTACCTAACGATTTAAAAATGACGTAGCATTGAATTATGGCAAGTCTCAAAGTGAATCATTATTGAATACCAATATCATTTATTTCTTGAAAAGCAACGCTACATAACTGTGATATATATACATTATTTATTTTATCATCCTGGTCATGATAAAAGAAGTAATGTAACTAAAGATATAGAACACAGTTTCCATTGGTTTATCTAAACCACATCCATATCTTGTGTATATTCCGTTACTAAAAGCTCATTTATTCCAGCAGGGCTTACATTCACATACATAAGATGGTTACTTAATTTTTCTTCAGCAAACTCCGACTGTGGCTAACTCAATGAATAAGCTTACATACCTCCGAAAATTGCCTGTAGCACATAGGCCATTACATTGTCTGAGGTTCCATCGACATATCGACCAATGGGTTAATGAAAAAAATATATATTTTGTTTTGCGCGGAATGTGTAAAGTGTAAAGTAGCGGGTTTGATTACAATTTGTAGAGTCACCTTGTTTGGGTCATGTGATATCTCAAACTAAGTATGTTCCACTTCAACGTATTCTCTCTATGTCCATCTCTCTCTCTCTCTCTCTCTCTCTCTCTCTCTCCGTATCTTTCTCTCTCTCTCTCTCTCTCTCTCTCACTCTCTCTCCTTGTGATTGACTTTAAACATGTGTAAGTGGTAGATTATAAGCGGAAATACGAGCTTTGTGTAAGCTGTAATTATTAACGCTTTGCATTCCAATGATGCAGTTTGGCGCAAATCACACATATTCCACATTGCCTAAACTCGTCTGGCATCAAAAGGGTTAAAATTTTCACAGTGACATAGAAAATATAAATATCATTTGAAGTTCTGGTCTACCGACAGGTACTTTCGAGCGTAAAAAAGGTGTGATCTGCAAGTACAACTTTAAAACAATGCCTTTTAAACCAATCATGGTCTTACTTGCTAAAACGCAATTATCGGATCAACTAACACATGTAAAGCTGTCTCCACAATTCGTTTTAACTCAACAACAATACAATATTATCCATCTGCAATGCTCTATGAAGGAGGTTATAATTCATCTAACAATCAGAGAATGTCCATATTGTGAAACAGGTAGCCGACGTGACATTATATGCAGTTTGAAAGTCCGTGCGCTTCCATTATCTCGTTGTATTTAAAAGACGAATTGGCCTTTTCAAACAGGATACCTGTTCTAAGATTCAGAGATCACTGCAGCGGATTGGTTAAATGGATATCCTCCGATGTTTCACATTCATCCTATCGTTGTGACTTGATCACGAGGATGTTACAACTCTCAGAGTTGTGA
>OZ022584.1:15580672-15592134 GCA_963669155.1 Arbacia lixula
AAAAAAAAGAGAGAGAGAGAGAGAGAGAGAGAGAGAGAAAGGAAAACAATAAAAAATTAGGAAAACAACAATAAACTATAAAAAAAAAAGTTAATGAATATATAAATAAATAAATCATGAGCTATTATTTTAATGATGATAATAATTAAACAATGCATGTGTTATATAATGTTTCATATAAATACCAACATATGGAAAAAGAAAATTAATCTACGAAGACTGAAATGAGTATAGTTCATGGCATATACTCGTCATATGGATTAAATAGTCAACTGATTCGAAAACAGGACAACAACTTGCCAGCGGATGTCATTAGTGTTTAAAGTCAGTTTTCGAGAAAACTGTGACTTTGACTAAAAACACACTATTAATAGATGTGACCGGGACATACTCCAAACGCTTCTTTCGATGAAGTTTAAGCCAAACGATATTTTGCTTGCTCGTGTTTTTGTCCGTCTTTCGTATGACCTAGTGCTGAGAACTGGTGCAGGCTTAAATGTATATGTAATTAACCATCTTCATCATATTCATACATTAAATTGTTTCAAAACATGCTTTGTATGGTTTATGATTATGATCCATACAGGTGTGTTGTCGTCATGAAGATCCTGTTATTGTTTCATGGTCGAATGCAATCATTATTGATACGAAATGAAATTGAAATGAAAAAATGAAATGTATGCAATGTTTTACGATATATCATATTTTACAGTGGTTGAGCACGTCGGACCTGTTAAACTAAAGCTTAAAAGAAACCGCTTCTATTATATCATGCTATATAATAATGATTTAGAATATAATTTCTCGAATTTGAATATTCAGATGTTTAGCCAAGGTAAGAGTTAGATGCAGGTGCGTGTTTCTATTACGTAATATGAATTGAAACGTGTTTCATGAATATGAATATTAATGTATCTATATATGTATTCTTTATAGAAAAGGAAGTTGTGATACTGAATAGGGGTCATTAATCGTCATAGGAAACTCCGATGGACCGCAATGGCGTACAGTTCTTTAATGTCATTATAGATTTCTAAGCAAAAACGTCCTTTTTTAGGCAAAAGCTAAGTAGTCATGGGAGTAGTAAAAGCAGTATCAATAATAACGTGCTCCATCCTTTAAATGAATGAAAAACAAGTTAGAAAAATGTCTTGGAACCAGAAGGATTTGAATCTTGTATCTACTGCATCCTCGGCAACCATCAAGCTTTTTTTAGTTCATGGATTAAGACACGATAACATAGAAACAAATATCCAAACGTTATTTTCACTCTCTTTCTCTGATATTTCTGCTTCATTTCAACATATTATCCTTCCCCTTTAAGGACACGTTACATCTCTTTCGAATCCTCGAGATTCATTCTCATTAGTTGCTTTTGTATTGATCCATTTCGACGACACAGTGGGTGCCTCGAAGGACGCGGCGCCACACTTTAAGAACAATTAGAGCACTTAAAATACGTATATGAGTCGGTGTGACATGTGTGCCGTTGTTTGCGTGCGTGTGTATAGGTGTGTTTATATATATATATTTATATATATATATATGTGTGTGTGTGTGTGTGTGTGTGTGTGTGCACGCGCGCACGCGTATATGTGTGTAATATGGCACATATATATTTTATTCATATACAAGTGGTACATCATGGTTCATTGTGTTTATCGAATCAATAGAAGTATTACGTTTATTGATTTGTAACTCTATGTTATAAAGTGAAATTATTTATTTCATTATGTAAATGAAATCAAATAAAGAATATGGGGGGGGGGGGAGGAAAGTGTTCGCGCGTGCGTCGCACTACAGTGTATGTATTATATGGAAAAAAAACATAATTCTGTTTTTCTGTTTTTGTGTTGGCTTTTTTGTATTTTATGCTTATTGGAATCCAATTATGTGAAGTCTAATCATGTAAATTTGTATTTGTATTTAGTTACATCAAATGACATTGTGGTTGTGGTTATTTAAATGGAACTGAATAAATACTATTGAAAAAACAAAAAAATTGTCTGTAAGATATAAGTACAATGCCAGTGTCATGAACCCGGTCTTTTATCAAAGGATGATGTAACTATGTTAAAGGTAATAAAGAAAGGAAATCAGATACACAGTTTGATAACCGTTTAAGGAAAGTTAAACAATGGCATGAAGCAGTTATGCATTTTTAAAAATGTAAATGTAACACTGAATCCAAATGATTTATCTTCATTGGTCCACGAAGACTTAATGAACAAAGTTTTTAATTGTTCTTGCTACCACGCATAATAAGCATGGCAATACGCAGAATGTTACTTTTTTTCCTCGAATTTGCAAGGAAACATAACTTAGCTACAACTTTAAGCACGAATAACATCCATCTTCCATAATTGATTCTTTCTAGCTTTGCTAATTTGTTCTACATTCATTCAATTGGATTTATTACCAGGTTCATAATCATTCAATGTATTCCATAAGACAACATTGTGAAGTCACATTCCAGACATTTCTTTCCGTTAGATTTTCCAATCACTTGTTATATTTAAATGTATTGTTCTCATTTTAGGATAATAAACTAAAATGATATTAATAAATTATGATGTTAATGTCAAAAGTCGACGTTAAAGTCATATGCCTTCTTGGATGAATACTAACTGATAAATGCATGGTTGAAATACACTTGAGAAATCTTTAAATTGTAAATATACATTTATGTTACACAGAGTTTGGCATATATTTGATTAACAATTCTGGGTTTTTTTATCATTTATGACAGGGCCTTTTTACGATAGCAAATGTGCCCTTAAGAAGGAGGGAATAATGAGATGCGGAAATCAAATGAAGCGGATGGAAGAAGAGAGAGATAGGGGGAGAGAGAGAGAGAGAGAGACAGAGAGAGAGAGAGAGAGAGAGAGAGAGAGAGAGAAACATTCACAGAGGCAGAAAAACATATTAGTGGATAATAAAATAACTGAGAGAAATGTAGAGAGAACAAGGAGGATATAATGAGAGAGAAAAAGGTGAGGGAGTGTGTGTGTGTGTGTGTGTGTGTGTGTTTGCGTGTGAGAGAGAGAGAGGAGGAAGAGAGAGAGAGAGAGAGAGAGAGAGAGAGAGAGAGAGAGAGAAAGAGAGAGAGTGAAATGAGGAGGGTGGAGTGGTAATGATCAGCGTTGTTTACCTGCAGACGGACAGGTGTTGAGAAGATGGCCTGCTGGGCGGGAGAAATCGGGGGAGAAAATTTGCCATAATCGAAGACGTGAGGCGAGCAGCCGAAGCAATTTTTCTTTCTCTTTTCCTTTCTTGAACAGTAGAGAGGTACTCCAATAACGATATGTGCCTTAAAGGTATCAGAACATTTAGTGTCAAATACAACTCGCATATCATCACATATGTATTATGTTTCTAATTCACATGTGTATATCTAATTAGTAATTCTCTGCGAATAAGACATAAAAAAAACGTTTTTTAGAAAACAACGTGCCTGCCAAAATCTGCTGTGTCTTAAAAGTTTTTATTTGATTTTTTTTCCCTAAATGAAGGCATGTACTCGAAAACTAAACGTATCATATATACCGTTCATGATTTTCAGACTTTGTATATACTATACAATATCATTGTTTGATTCGCGGAAATACGAGTCTTTAAACATATAATAGCGACTCCCGATACCACATAAATGGTATTTATACAAAACAAATCATATATAAAAAAAAAATCATTAAAATGTCAATTTAATCATCGTTTTCATAACATAGATATATGGGTGAAAATAGTACAAAATAAACAAAACGTTTTGAGCGATTGCTTTTAAGAAATCGTTATACCTAGCATATGTTTTATCAGACTTTGATATCGAATGTTCTGGTACCCTCAATTCGATTTGTTTAAAAGTTACAGTGAAAGTTGTGGCATTGACGCACACTATGTCATCTCTGGCAATAGCCATTTTTAGTCACATCACGCAGCCTTTAATAAAGAAAGACAAATCGTCCGAGCACTATCGCGATGGATGCGAACAGACTCGTCATGAAGTAGTTAAGTGACTTTTAAATTGAAACTGAAGCAAGGTGTGAAAAAGAAAGCCAGAAAACATGACCCTGAAAAACAGTCGGAGCAAAAGGGGAAGAAAATCCCGGTGCAGCTTTCAATCTCCAGTATTCAATTTAGCAGGGGTGGATAAAGAAGCAGAGTCCGCTCAAATAGGATTGGGAGCAGCGGAATTCCTCGTCGCTGCTCCCTTTGATGATGATGTCTGTTGAGTGGGGTATTAAGGGATGGCGGTGGGTCTGGAATGGAGAACCAAGATGGGTAGATGAAAGAGAGGGGTGAGAGGGGTGTGTGGGGGGCGGAGGGATGGAGGGCCGAGTTGGGAATGATGTTGTCGAAGACAGATAGAAAGAAAGAAAAAAGTGAAGGAGATTGAAAAGGGTAAGTAATTGAAGATTCAAGATAAATTCACATTGACAGTCAAATTTAGTATCACTGATGTATAAGTTTATCACATTCTTTTAATAGCATACCATTTCAATTAGTTTATAATTATAATTGGCCTGATCACCATGACCATTGCAATCGATTAAAATCATATACTAATTGCACCTATGATTATAAATGGATTATTCATCGTTATTTGTTCTTCTGGTTGATATTGTATCTAACTATTTATGTGTACAGTATAATAAAATCTATTTTACTGCATTAGACAAGCATTAGTTAGTATTGACAATGTTTTTTCCTTGAACCATAAATATGTATTTACGTCTTCATGTAACGCATTGGAATTTTGGCTGCATATAGTTAATTGCGTGGAGTAAACAACCTTAATGTTCTCATATTTCAGGTTATACCTCCTTCTAATATTTCTTTATATGCCATTTTAAAATTTTGACAGAAAGAATCCCTCTTTCTTTCCAAAATCGAATGTCAATTCCAGTCAATCAATAAATGTTATCACATTATAATCATGGCATGCTTCGTTTTATCATCGCGCTCTATGAGTTCCAATTATGATCAACTGAGCCTTCATCAACATTGTTTAGGTACGTATGAAAGTGCGATTGTTAAGACGAGAAAACTCAAAGACATCCATCATTCGAGAAGGGTTATTGCATTAACAAGTATTATTTGGTAAATGTGATTGTATTTGTCGTCCCCAGTGGAGCTTCACATATCATCGTAATCAAAATCGGTACGGCAATGAAACGAATGAGTTTCCTTCGCTAATTCTTTCATCTTTGAAGGTGGTTGACCTTTTCAAAAAGTCTCAGGAAATATGAAAAATAAGAGGGGAATTAAAGCTCTCCCTCACTTTCTATGAATTATGTAAAAAAAAATGCTGAGAGCGAGAGATTTATAGGCATTGTAAATTTCCATCATCAGATGGCTGTTTTTATTTATTGCCGACGCTGCGTTATGACCATAACACATATACACACACCGTGTGTGTGTGTGTGTGTGTGTGTGTGTGTGTGTGTGTGTTTGTGTGTGTGAGTGTGAGATATGATACTTCTCTCCTCCCCTATGTCCCAATTTTTTTTTATTTCTCTCACAAACTCTCTGAATAATATTCATTTTTCTTTACCCCCCACCATCCTTTCATCTCTCGATTGTTCCCTTCCTCCATTTCTCCCTCTCTCCGTTCCTCCCCTACCTCTACTCACTTCCTCTATCTAATTTCATTTTCCTACCTTAGAAACGTTTGTAATTTCTATAGTTGTATCCAGTTATCAAACTTCATGCTTATGAGATTAACTAGGTCTACATTACTTGGAAAATACGTATAAACCAAACGATATATCAATAATGGCTTACTGATGAATTAAGGCACATCCATATTTATGCAGTCAATTTCCACGGAATGTTGAAAAATATATCTCCATAACTCATCCTGGTATTTTATTATCAGTTTATAAAGGTTTTTAGAGACGTAATCACGACATAACCTACTCACCAGGCTTCACAAGCAAAAAGAGAGATAGATAAGCATGATTTCTTCCAACATTTATTATCTCATGGAAAAAGGCGACCTCCAGAATCTCCCTCTACTCAACCGCTGCCTCTTACAAAACAAAACTAGATACCCGCCACTCCCCGCGCTTCTCCATTAACCATGACAATACAAATTACAAATTATAGCCAGTTCATCCCAGCTTCTGATGTTATCCTTTCGCCATTATTCGGGGTTTTTTCCTCCTCAGAATCGATAGCACAGTGTTGTTATAGAGAAGACTTTTAATACCGAAGAGATTGGAAAACTCCCGAGTCAAAACCATCGACTGCTTAGATAAGGGGGGATTCAAGAAAGGAATAAACGAGGAGAGAAGGAAGAGTGTGCGCTCAACACTAGTGTATAAAAACAGCTTCGATTCCAATTATTTTCTTTTCCCCGACCCATTACCGGTATTACCTTACTGTCAGGACTAAAATCAAATTTACTGAATTCGAGGCAGGGAATAATACGATACGTATTTTCGCTTAATCAACAACCATGTCTACAATTGACATGGAGGCGAATTCGCCTTTTTTCCCCTCTCATATCCTCAGCGTTATTTCATCTATCACTATTTTCTTTTATCCATTTTTCTCTCTTGTTCACTCTGCGACGATTCATTTCATTTCACAATAATTCCAGCGAGGTTACTCGAGCCCCCAAGTGCCAGCGTACAATGGCCAACCCGCGCAGGCACAGTTTTACCCCAGCTCACATTGCAGGCATAAAACCACTAGTGTAAAGGCACACTCTCAAAACATTTTGATTCATTCTCCTAGAATCAGATTACTGATGAAATTACGATGTCACAATCCCCAAATATCCCCCCGTCCTTTATTCATCCTATGCGTTGCGTCTCGCTCTTTCTTTCTCTCAATCTCTTTCTATCTCAATTTCCTTGTTATAAGAGCTTGGGCGCTATTTCCAAGACTGGAGGGGGACGAAATTCCAACATACACACACTCTTGTGGAAACATTATCCATTATTTTTGTTTGATTTCACAAAGATGATCAAATGATGTTTTCTTCGATACAGGTTTCTTTGATAATTTGAACAAATAATATTCTATTCTGCTCTTGGCCATTTTTCTTCCCCCTCCCTCTCCCTATGTCTGTCCTCTCTATCCCCTCTCTCTCTCTCTCTCTCTCTCTCTCTCTTTCTCTTTCTCTCTCGCTCTCTCTTCCCTTTCAAATATACCTGCATATTAGTTACATCCAATCGAAGCAAACATGCATTTGTTAAATGTCAGATTGGCAAAGGAGTGATAGAAGTCCTAGACCAGAGGCTGAAATATTTCTTGTACACACATCTAAATAAATGGCCCGCCTACATGTCAATCTACATCAAAAGTAGGCCCATGTGTGCACAGATGTATGAACACAGATTTATGAACGCAAACACACTCACGAACATGTGAACATACAACACGCGCGCGCGCGCACACACACACACACACGCACACACACACACACACACACACACACACGCATACAGGTTATGAGCACGAATATAGTATTTAAGACACATATATATATTATGTAAAATTACATAAAGATACTTATATGTGTATATACATAATTATTTGAGTTCAAATCAGCTCTACGAGATCTCCCCTTGTGTCAGTATAAACAATAAAAATGTTTCTGTTTTTCTTTTCTCTTAAACCTTTTTATTTTTATCAAAAACTCGTATCACAACAGCAATCCCAACCCTCTTTTATTTACCTGCGTTTCATATAAATAAACTTATAACGGGGATTATTAGGTGGTCTGTCGTAACCGACAGATTACCTAATTTCGTTAGAATTGTCTTTATTTTTATTCCGTACCCCACACTTTTTTGTGTCATCTATATCTCAGCAATGCATGTACCATGTTCCATGAAGTTTTCATCATGTATAGGCATGTATGTGAACCTATCAATTCCTAGATTTTCAATTTAATGAAAATTAAATATAAATATAAATGTAAATGTAAATTACTACTGTAATTTGAGCCATTTCCGTGCAATAATAAAGGTCGTGTGGGTGCGTCAAAGTTGAAAGTCTGCGGGTGCGTCAATACGCTTTTATGTGCAAATATTGCAAAAAACATGACTACCTTCAATCGGTCATAGCTCTTCAGAATGGCTGGTGACCCCCAATTTTTTAATATTTGGAAAGAGTATGAAATGTAGATGTGACTTCATGTGTCATTTTACCGGTAAGTACATCGTGACGTCATCATATTCCCATATGAATCGAAAAAAATGAATTTTCATGTATGACCTCACGATCTTTTTTACCCGTTTGGGCGTATCTCGGTAATCCTCGATCAGTTTTCTCTCAAAGTTCAGTATGTTGTGCCTTGGACATTGCTCTATGGGGAAAATGTATTTATACACATTTTGATTAAGCCATCATGATGTAAATTTTGATGAAAAACATTATGTCAAATTCTCACATATTTACGTGTAATGTCAATGGGAGTGGCATTTATTTCAAATCATGAATTGACATGACGATCTTTTGGCAGCTGTATCTCGCTGATCTTTTACTCTGAAATTTAGTATGTTGTACCTGAGTCTACTAGCTTTTGGGGGTGCGGTCTCCATTTTCTAATCAGATGTCGGGATCTTGGCGAAATTTCAACTTGAACATTGATTTCTGAATCATTTTTTAGCATTTTTTCCGCTTTACGTGTTAAGGGAATGGGAAGATTTGTGGCTCAATGTGTAAGGCGCTTTAAGGCGCTGTGTAAGGCGCTGTGTAAGGCGCTGTATAACAAACAGAATGCGATGTGTAACACCATGGAAGTTTCATGTCACCGTGCATTTACCATCCAATATCTGTGCAAAAAAATGCCTAACAGACCACCTTATACTTACTATACTTACCTTTTACTTATATTTTTGCTATTAAACGTTCAGATATGTATAAAAGCTATTTTTGGAAGAAAAAGCTTGTTGATATTAATCCAATACCGGAATATGTTTTGTAACGAAGTGGATCCACCTTAGCGCTTCAAATGAAGCCGTATTCTGTCATCTTCAAAATACAAATATGTTTTCGAAGAAAACACCAGCGCAGCGAAGTAGATTTGTTGGACATCAATTCTTTGTGCACCGCCCTTGCATTGTAATCTAATAATAACCATGTGAAATAGTATGCTTAGTATTTTTATCTGACGCGGAAAAAGGGCAAACATTAAATAAGACTAATTACGGCGCTACAATGGTTGACACATTATAGAATAAAATATTCCTGGAACGCTGCCGTGATACAATGGGTCGGTAGTGTGTCATATATTTGTATATTATTTCGAGGTATTTTGCACAGCTTTGCAGTAAAAAAAAATGAAGAGAGCAAACGAAGGAATGAAGACATTACTTAATATACCTTGATAATGCCTAATAATTTAGTCATTACACTCACATATTAGTGTTTATAAAGACAAATTGTTGGTATATGTAAGCCGATACGTGAAATTGAAAAATGAGAAAAGGTGTCGTGATGGGAAATTTCCGAGCCAGTCAAACATGTCAGATGTTATAAAAATAGGAAAGAAAATACAAGTGTGCTGAGAAGTGTACGATTTGTAAAATGGTTCACTCACATACCATTATTTTTTAAACGTAAGCTCGTCCATAGATTTTACGTAGAGCTATTCTAACAATGTTGATAACATTTTTACATGTATCTAATTTTAACATAAGTTAAGAATGCTGTAGATCTTGCTGCAATACTAAAGTTCAACATACACTTGCAACGTATATAATTAAATAATTAGGGAGTGTAAATGGTACTTATATTTTACTTATGGTATAAACATATAATGCATATCACAGTTCTGACCTTCTCAGTTATTCGTTCATCAGTGCTGTGTTGCATATGTACTTTCGTGTATCTAGTTTAAACAATAATGGGGATTTGGATGAATTTTGTTTGGAATACTGTGGATGAACATAATGATTCACTGTAAGGAAAATGTAAATTACGTTTTTGACTTAACTATTTGAGCACACAAGTAATACTTGTAAATCCAATAGAACGGCACCATAATCATGCATATCCAAATGATATATAATGATAAATGATGTATAAATGATCTGTGTATGTTTATTGTGTTTCATCCTCCGTACACATGTAATCATTGTGCATTGACCGCAATGTGGCCGTTGGGCAACGATGTTTGATCAAATAACACGTTTTAATTCGATTCAATTAAATAATTTCCATAGAAACCTGAAAGAAATTGCGTCTGCGATGGCTTTCCGAGTAAGTGAGGAATTTATTTGGTATGTACTCTTTATTTACAAATCAAATTAAGGGGAAGCCTATCGTGTTATACAACCTGTTCCAGGGTGCCCTACAGTTAAACCCAAAGCATTACAAAATTATATTAAAAAAATATATAAAAGTATTATACAACACTTAAACAGGCTTCACATGGATCAATTAAAGAAAATAACGTATCAATATCATAAATTCGTTTTGACATCACCTACCCCTGCCATTCCATTGGTTTTCACGACTTTATACAGGGAAATTACTCTAAAGAAGAGAAGCGCAACAAGTGAAATATGTTTTTAAGGTAAGAGCGTTCTATTTATAGCAGATTGAGTATGGAAGGTTAAAAATTCTGTGAGTCTGATTGACTCAATGTTTTGGAGCTATGTACGTCATTGGGTATATGAGCTATATGATAGCACTAATTATACACATAAGCCCCATAGTACAGCATATTGTCTGGTACAAAATGGATTAAGGGCAAAAAGCATTGTTTTAGATATGATTATTTCTTACACACCGACTGTCATTGTTAGATCTTAGATATATAGGTAATATTCAGAAATAGAATAATCGACCCCTGCGCACCACTCATTTGACGTATCTGCAGTATTCAGTTATCGCTGAAAACTAGCTCGAGTTACCATGGTAACAACACGTCGTCCAATAAAGTGATTAAACAAAACTTAACATGGTTCATTGATTCGTCCTCGCCTGCAGAAATTTAATTTCAACGACCACTTCAATTGTTCGACTTTACATACATTAAGGCTCTATATTTAGTGTGTTGAAGTAAACATCATTATTTTTGGTCTTTTCTGGATGTAATCGTAATTTATGCATTTGCAAAAATCCTATAGCAGCGGTGGGGATGGGGGGGGGGGGGGGGGGGCGGAGGGGGGTGCCATAATGCCGAATGTCAGTGTATGGTGTAATACATGCTCTAGCCGACATTCCCAAGTTGAAAAGTCACGTGCCACCATATCTTTATAATTTCCTCTCAATTTGTTTATTCAAATTTTTGCTGATCTGCATTTTAGTTTATTCTTTTTTTAAAGATACATTTACCGATTAGTCTTAACTTCCTGTACCCCCTTTAACTGTATTCTTTCTCCCAGGTTGGCTTCCAATCTTCATGTTTTCAAATTCAATAAAGATATCATGCTATCTTTAGAAGAGGAGCAAAATATGAGATGAATTAAATCCACCAAACCGTGGGGCTGGCGTAAGAC
>OZ022584.1:15592334-15688351 GCA_963669155.1 Arbacia lixula
CAATCTTCGTGCTTTTAAATTCAATAAAGATATCATGCTATCTTGAGAAGAGGAGCAAAATATGTGATGGATTAAATCCACCAGATGTTGGCGCTGCCGTTAGACATCCGCCATTACATTTTAGGCATGTAAATATTTTACCTTCTTCGAATTTTTTCTTCGAATTTATATTTATGGTATTCATTTATGTGTATTATGTGGGTGTACATGTGTATGTATACATATACATATATGCATATATATATATATATATATACATATATGCATATGTATATGCGAAATCAATTAATGTGACTTAGACGTAGCACGAATTTAAGTCAAATTCAATCATCTCGCCTATTACACAAATCGTGGCACTCGCTATTACGTGTGTGCGATATTGAAAGATTAAACTACGTTTTCCAAGTCAGCTGCAAGTTCATAGGGTACTATAACATATGGAATAGCAAAATAAAACAAATATAAATCCAAATCAAGCGAGGATTCTTTGGGCGTTAAAAAAATTATGTGATTGGTAATTAGTCAGATCCACGGATTTCGGGAGCGTTTTACAATTCAATTTCAATGCAACTAAACGCTTTGTAAGTAGTCACTTAATTTTCCCCAGAACCAGTTTCACGATTAAGATATTGGGTATTAAAAAGAATGTAAGCCATTGCCATCCATGATGCAAGGGCTAACATATGTATAATTCTTATACGTTTGTATAATTTTTTCGTATGAAATAAGTTAGTTTAGGGTCCCGACAAAGATGCAACCATTTACGTATGCCATTCAATATAGGAAGTATCAAGCGATTAACAACCCTTTACTATGAGCGTATTACCATAACTCAGGGAAAACCTCAAAAGAAAACATTTCAAAATAGGCGGAGGGGTGGCTAGGTGAAAAGAGAGGAATGAAAACAAATTAAGGCGGGAATTCAAGACTCGAGCATCGCGTAAACCAATTAGAATATTTTTTTTATTCGGCTGAAGTGAGCCGAGTCGGAATGGGCTCACATTGATCTTAGAGATCTTAGATTAACGGTGAGTATGATGTATTCCCGACAGCTCATTTTCACACATGCATGGTGTTTCTAAATGTGCATATCTATCTATCTATTGACATATCTATCTATCTATTGATATTTCTATCTATCTATTGATATTACTATTTATCTATCTATCTATCTATCTATCTATCTATCTATCTATCTATCTATCTGTATATCTATATATCTATCTGTCTGTCTATACATGTATTTACGTATCTATCTCTCTATCTATCTGTACGTATATACGTATATATCGTATACGTATATATCTACCTATCGATCGACCGATCGATCTATTTATAACAATATCAACATATCATCAAATAATACATACAAATCAATCTATTCATTTATCCATCTGTCTATCTAGCTAGCTAGCAAGATGCAAAACGCAAGGCAAAAACACGCCGGGAAATAATATTGTGATAACACATATTTTCTTCTTATTCCTGCGTGTTTATGGATTTGTTTTTTTGCATTTAAATGTTTATCATCATCGCAGCCTCATTAATTCTTTATATCTATCTCTCCATCTTATCTCTTTATCCGTTTTTGTTTTTCTATAGACATATCTATCTATCTAGAGTATATATCTTTCTATCCATCTATCTTCACTGTCACTTTCAGTTTCTTCTTCTTCTTCTTCTTCTTCTTCTCTCTCTCTCTCTCTCTCTCTCTCTCTCTCTCTCTCTCTCTCGCTCTCTTTCGTTCTGTCTCATGCATTTTTATGTCTCTGTTTCTCTCTGTCTCTTGTCTCTCTCTATCCCTGTCTCCTCCACTCCGCCCCTCCTTACATATCCTCATTTGACCCCAATCTCTATCCGAACCTATTTTGACATAGCTTTCATTTCAGCGCCCCCCCCCCCCCCCCCCCTCCTTTCAGGAACAGTGGAAATACGTTCAATACCCTCTCAAGATAAATTGTAAAGCATTAAACACCGTAAGTAGATATATCCACAATTATCTTATATAAGCAGTAAGTGATGATGAAATTGATGTATAGAGATATCGTGTTTCGTATTTTCCCCGGAGGGGCCCCTACCTTCATGTTTATCCGCATTGCTAACAAGAAATAGGACGGGAAGAGTACGAATTGTTGAGAGCAGATATGTCATATTTTGAACAAGCATTTCTCTTCTCGTCTTTGTCACGGTGCCCCGCGGCGGCTCATTCCGAGAGAGCCGTTATTTAATCCCCTATTTCTCCTGCCGATGAATGGTGGTGAGATGGGAGATGTTATGACAATTGTCATTGTGTCGGGAGCTTCATTCCTGATTAGTTTACATTATCAGGCTGATTATGCCTTCCTCTTATATCAAGGCTAACTCTGCAATCACAAAGTCACGTCGCGTTAAGATTATTCGAAATACCTCATGTTTTTCTTTGGCTTAAAATCTCAAAAGACATAACATCAGTGCGAAGATGACCATTCGAACCCAAGTCTTCAAAACTTTAATTCTCCGCGGGATTTCTTCTTTTCATTCTTCATTTCTGGCTCGTTGATTCTTCTTGAATTTCATCCCAGTTTGAGGACGGCGTTCTTAGCACAATTGTTGCGGTGACACGTTATCCGGAGGGGGACCCCACTAATCAAATTATCGTGATCAAGTAGTAGCGATTTGTCACCGGCGCGGAGGAAAGCGAGCGAGGCGCCTCCATTGAGCGGGGTTTTGTTAGACAACGAGCCCGCTAGTCAAGGGGGATTGGTGAGGTAAAGATTGCATCTCTTCCGCTCTCTCCGCTTGCCTCCCTTCCCAATCTCTGTAATTGGGCGGAGGATCGTTTATATTCCCTTTCACTCACTCTCTCTCTCTCTCTCTCTCTCTCCCTCTCTCTCTCTCTCTCTCCCTCTCTTCCTCTCTCTCTTTCTCTCTCGCACGAAAGAAAGCTGCATCCTTCTCAAAACACCGCGCTCGTCTGCCTCGAGTAGTTTTTACCCCTACCTAAACACCCCTTTCAAATGATTCCCCTTCTCCATTCTACCCTTCCTATTGATATATCAATGATACAATAACCGAATTAAGAGTGACTCGCGCTGGGAGGGCAAGTTGGCGTAAGTGTGTAGTGAGTTGGGGCGGGGCACTGGGCGGATTTGAACAAAGAAAATATGATGTTAGTTCACGGACGCACGCAGGGGCGGAGTTATCTTACAGTTCCGGAATCAATGTTTGAAATGCAAAAGAGCACGTATGAGGGAGGGTGGAGGGAGAGGGGGACGGGGGGGGGGGGGGGGGTGGGTGGGAGGGGGGAGGGAGTAGGGGAGGGAGTGGGGGAGCGGATACGCTCAATACCATTATCCCTAATTTCACGATAGGCCTCAAGATTATAAACTGTCGTGGTTATAGATATACTGAGAAGGGGTTAGATTTTACACCCTTGATGATTAATTTCTTTTGCTATAGACAGTTTTCAGGATTAGGACCAACACTGTTTAACCCTTTAACTGTACAAACCCTTTAACGCTACACTCATCTACACGACCGTATTTTTTGCAGTGTATACGTCATGGTTGCTAAGACAAGTTTAATTTTACCAGTATTAGCGCTGGTTATGGCAAAACTGTAACCTTACCAGTTGATAGATCATACATTATTTCATTAACGAATACTTTTCATCCGTATTAAAGTTTGTTTATTTCCTTTTTGTTTGCACTATATTCAAACAGTAAACAACAAAGGTACGTACAATGATATAAAGTTAGTTGGACCATGGATGATCTACTCCATCTGTAAGATGATAAACCTATTGTTTTTACTGGATTCAAAATTCTTCGAGAAGATATGACTTCAAACTTATCACTACAAAGGATAGCTTTTAACTACTAAATACTTCATTTCAAGTTTGAAGATTCGAGTTTCTTTTGTGACCGCCAGTTGCCCTTTCTTTGCATTGATATGCGGTCAGAAAAAAAAAACATGGGAGGACAAAGGAGTTTGGGAGGAAGAAAGGGGTAATAAACACACCCCTTTTCAGCACGTGCCGATCGAAATACCACCCTTAGGCGGCCTTCGTGGCCCATTAAGGTGCGGAAAGCAGGTGAAGTTGGGCCCCCAATTCATTTGCTACCAGTTTTATTTCACGGCTTATTGTAATTGCGCGTAAATGTGCTAATTGTAAGTTATTCGTGATGAATTTGACACACGACAGACGCCCATTGATCTGGAAATGGCTGAGATATTATATCGGATTGAGAACAATCCTGATCCATTCTTTCATTTTTATTCTATTCCTCCGTGAATCTACTAGTATTGCACGTATTCAGTCGTTCGTCCTTCCACTTTTCTCCCGCCTGCTGATTCTTTTTCCGTCCTCCTATTCCCCCGCATAACTCGACCTTTTCTACTTTTATTCGTCTTTCCATTCTCCTTATTTTCTGTTTTTCCCGTTTTCCTCTTGGTATGTCTATGTATATTCTCACTCATCCAGGTAGTAACTAATACACTTCAAAAGTGAAAACATGTCAACTGGACTTACTTTGTTTATGAGATGCGACGTTTCACGGCCTATCCGGGACGCATCATCAGGCCGACTGATCTTCGGCGGCAATTGGTTGATGACCCGTGACGGGGTCGAAGAATTTCGGAAAACGTCGGGGAATCTTCCTCTCGATTTCTTTTTCTTCTTGTTCGTCGGCTTCTTCTTGTTCTCCTTGTTCTTCCTGTTCTTCTTCCTCCACACCTTTCTTCCGCTCGTTCTTATTTTTTTTTGTTTTTTTCTAATTGCTTCCGCTCTTCCTTATACCATTTATTCATCATCATCTTTATTTCCTTTTCCAACCTTCACATTTCCTTTTATTTTTCATCACATTCTTCATCTTCAAGGTCGTCATCTATATTATTCTCATTATCACTATTTTCATGAGGGTTATGGGTGCGAATGTATCCATGTATGATAAGTCATGTGAAACAATGTCGCTCTATTTTTTTTTTTTTTTTTTGTTTAACTTGTTTTTATCATACTGGTCATAAATATAACGCCCAACACGTAAGGTTCTCCATTTTTAATGAGAGTGTATAAAAACGGAAATGCGAAAATGTTAAATAACAAGGTGGTCAGTAATGGGAACCTGTAAATTTACATTAGACTGTAAAATAACTATATGGTGTTGTGTAAAAACGGGAGTTTCTTGCATCCTGATTGCCAGGAAAGGTTCCGTAAAAAAGCAGCACATTTATTTACAGTGTATGTTTTTACCTTGATGAAAACTATAAGCGTTTTTCTTGCTGCCGTTTATTTTTACTAGAAGGGTATTTTATCACCTTCACAGAAAGACAAAATGACCCGCATGCTAGCTTGATCATCAGAATGATGGCATTCAAAGTACAATTCTTTAATCAATTCACATATCTGAACAGCAACAACAACATCCCAAGCAATGTTTTTCAAGCACCCTTTCCAAATTGATAGCACGAATACAGGCCGTATTATCAGCATGAAACACGTTTTGATAAACATGACATGCGGACATTGAAACTGTCTTTATCAAAGAGCTACGTTGAAACGGTTACAGTTCGATATTCCGAAGGTTCGTTATTCCGAAGGTTCATAATTCCGAAACACGTAAATTGCCTATACCTCGATGCTCGTTAGTCCGAAAACGAAAAAGGGTTCGGAATAACGAACCTTCGGAATAACGAGTGCTTCCCGTTGAAACAATGATGCCACAAAATTCGTTGTTATACTAGCTGCCACTTTTGAAAAATGATTAAAAATCATCAGTTTCAACTCACATCCATGTGTAATTGGCACATCATAAAGTCAAGTTATGTCAAATTCTTTAGAGACAGGATTTGTGATATTTCATTGATTACTTTTCTAGTAATAATCCTTGGAATACATAATGAGATTCTCACTTTTAGACACATTTGGACCTCAAAATGTGTGTATGACATAAGTAATTCAGAACACAACAATGACCATTGTGTATCACACCTGTAAATCCATTTGCAACTGCCATCACAGTGTCATCAATAATGCACGATACTTCTGGCAGAAAAGAAGTTGCCTTTCCCCGCCTTTTTAGGGATAATTTTGCAAATTATGCAAATTAGCTTAATGATATCAACTTATAGATATGTCCATCTTCACAGACCTCACACACAATGGTTTGCACACTTTAATCGCTTTACTCGGGTACCTAGGTACAATAATAATGTGTTTTCCGTAATTCTCTTATATTACAATGTTAATTTGCATAATATGCAAATTTATTAAAATGCCTATTTTTGGATTTTAAGGGGACTTTTTTTCCGGGGTTAAAGGGACCATACTGAAATGTACTGTAGTGAAATAAGTACTGTTGCAATTTGTGAGAGGTATACCCCCTCAAACTCGCGAGATTAACCGGACTAATGTAAAATAATAAGATAAACAAGGGGTTGTTGGAAGCGGGGAATAGAACGGAGAGTCACTAGGCTATTGTTAATGAGTCGTGTAATTGATTCCGGCACTAAATCTTAGCAACCATATCGCACGACCCGCTACCTCGCAAACAACCTACACGCTCTTATCTTGCACATGATTATTTGGGTATCATTAAGAACGATGTAACTCAATTATCCCTTCAATATGAGGTGATGCGGTGGGGTGTAATACTCGGCTAAGCTGCCGAGCAAATCAGACTAATCGCAATGAAAACACGGCTCCGACACAAAAACACAATATTGTGACCACTTCGAACTTTGTCATTTACTTATCACGCTTAATGAGAGGAGGGGTAATTAATGAATGTACTCAGTGATAAATAAGCTGCGATTTTAATTATTTTCAGCCAACAGAAAGGTCACATGGTCGCAATTTCTAATGCGAGCATCGCAGATTATCACTCAGTTGTGAAACGCAACCTTTACACACCAGGTAATGACTATGAATCATATATATCTGCATCATGAACGAGACCAGATACGTCAGATCCTGAAGAAAATGGTACAAAGCGTAGCAAACAATAATGGTGATAATTTACTGATAACGGGCATATCACAATAATTTGTCTCTTTGTGCTGTCAGAAATTTAAAAAAAAAAAGATTTCACAAAATAAAAGCGTTCATCATACAACACTACGGAATAGAAATTAAAATATTGGGATGTACAATCGAATTACCTACAGACGCCCAAAATATTTGACTAAACATCCAACACCTTAATCTCGACAAAGTCATTTCAACTTCCCCTTTTCTCCCCAAATATGTTACAATTGCATTTTTATAATATCCATGTCAATGAACCATGTACTACTCGGACGAGTCCAACTGGCGGAGTTCGTCTTTCACGTAACATTGAGGGCTTCTGCAATGGTTATAAACGTTACAGCAGGGAGCAAACCATTATCAGCTTGGAGGTGCAAAGCTCGAGCTCCGAGGCTATGATGGAAGGTGTTGGTGTGGATGAGATAGGGGAGTGGGGGGGGGGGGGGGGGGGGGGAGGGGGGAGGGCGGTGACGGCTCGTAGTTTCCAGTTTGGTGCCCTAAATCATAACGTCGTGAATGCTTACACGTGTTAACGTCTGTTGGAAGCTCAGTGCAAGTGGAAAAGGCAGCTGATATTTTTGATCTCTGAAGTTTGTAATGTTGTTTGTTTTTTCCACTAGAAATGTTGATTCTGGTAAATATCATGAAATGGGGGAGGGAGATCTGAGGGTTGCGCTCCCCCTCCAACCCAAGAGAGTGTCATACTACCCCCCCCCCCCCCCCCCAGCTCCCATCGCCCTCCACGGCTGATTCCAACATGAACATTACACATACGTGGGTCAGCGCTGACAGCCTGTTACATCCTCCTTTATCGTAAGTCATGATGATACATTATGCCATCTCCATCCATTCATATTGCGTCTCCACAACTTCTCGTCCCTTTATCAGTAAGTTCACCAGCCAGAATGTAGGGCCAAAGATTAATGGCACACTGATACTGCGAGCCCACACGTACACAATGCGGGAGGGTTTACCGAGTAATTAACGGTTATCTCCAAATCGACATGCTAATGGATCTACAAGTTATTCAATTATTTTAGGCAGCAGGCCCCGAAGGAGTACCACAATTTGTGTCGGCTTATGACTCGTGTCGAGATGTTTGTTCCTCAGATCTATTGAAAGAGATTCTTTCCCGGCAAATATCCTCTTAAAGACGGTGAAAAATAAATCTGATTTAAACTACCAGGTGCGTACTATTAAAAGGCTAACAGGTGAATACAATGTGGGAGGGGAGGGGCTGCAAATATTTCTTTTGAAATCTATCAACTCGTTTAGAAGCTCCAAATGGGACAAGTAAATCGAAATGACAATCACATAGGCTACATAAACACACATACACACACGTAATAACATAGACAACCACTAATAAACATAAAGAATATACACGCATACTCCAACACAGAGACGCTATCACACGCAAACACGCATACACACGTGCATACATAGCAACAACAATGTACAGCAACACAGTCAATTTCTTGACATTTTGATGCATTTTGATTTGCCCCGCTTTACAAACGATAAACAAGCAAGAGGCCTAAAGTGTTAATGTTCTGCTTTACCAGTTAAGAAACATCTGCACCTGCTTTAAATGGTGTATCACCAGTTGTATTTTGTTATGTAAGGAGTTCGGAAATCGCACAGTTACGGAGAAGGCATGTACCTTAACTCTTTGTCATCCAAATTAAATGCTGCCATAAGAGACTCGTGTGCATTTGGGGTGCAGGAATTTGTCAATAGCGCCCAAAACATTACAAAAACCACGCAAAATTTTCTAATGAATCAAAAGATACATCCTCCTTCGTGGTGACGTTGGAGTGTTTGTGGATGTCCTAGATCCCATTCTCAAATACAGGGGTCGCGATTTGCTTAATCCCCAAGCCTAATGAGTAGACTGTTGTGCCTATAATAACCCGGCCATAGCACCCTTAATTGCCCTTCACAAAGACTAATAAGAGGCGTAGGTGATTTATATTACGGCGATAAGCTAACCCCGATAGCCGTGACAGGTTTAGGACCCCGTCGTCATGATCGGGAGGATAATGTAATTGTTCGGTGGTTCCGCGTAGACTCATTGGAGCTGCCTCACTTTGGGCTAGTAAATTGTTCTTATACTACGTGTTTATGTGAGGTTTCTCTCTCAAATCGTTCTTATATACATAATTTGGTTTAAAACCATGTTATTTCAAGTCCTGGCCCAAAATACTGATGTCGAGTCGGATACAATGAAAAACATAACGTAACATGGCAATTCCAATCTGTATTAATATACAAGAACAAGATTGTGTATGTTTACCCTCGTTTGGTAAGGTTTCGAGCTCAAATTAAGCTTTAGATAAATTATAACAAAACCAAACATCTTCTGTCAAGTCCTTAAGCCAGGTTTGGAAATAAAGTCTAATTCAGTGAGACCCCTATGTAACATTTTAGTACATATTCGAGTTTTTTACAATGTTCCATTCTTTGTATGAAAGAGCTATAAGTTTGCCATAATACCCCCGTTTTTGTTGGGTTTCTCATCTTTCATGTTTTAGAAGCATATTTTGTCACGTCGTCCTTTCCCCAGCCTCTTAAGCTAAATCCGATTCAGTAGAATCCCCGTGTAAACATTATAATTACAAACTATATATAGGCTGAGAAAAGCTACAAAGTGCACAAAGTTTAGTGTATACGGTATTTTTAGTAAGGTTTCTTGACCAATTCTTTTTTAAAATGTATTCTGCCAATTCCTAAGCTCGACCCCCTAAACGAATACCTGGGGAGCAAAACCCGATTTTACGGGGTTAACGTGCATGTGCTGTAGTAAACGGTTGTTTGGTATCAATGTGTTCGGGAGACCAGTCCGCACATTTTCTCTGTGGGAAAGAAATGGAAGCCTTTTTTTTTTAAATGGCAGCCATTTTTAAACATGGCTGCCGTGGAAGTGTAGCATTGACCACTATTTAAGATATCATTTGAATGGAACATTTTCCTACACCATATGAGGTATCATATTAAAGAAAATGAAATTTCCTACAAGATGGTAGCACATTTGTTAGGCTTTGTAGAGATTTCCATAACAATTTGGGGCAAAGAATGTGAATTTTTAACATATTTTCCAAAGATTTTAATTTCAGTGTATTACACATTCTTTCATATTTCCGACAATTTATTCATTAACGAAATGAAACTTCGTATGGGAGAGACGCTTGGACAGTTTTCTGACAAGTTTCATTTCGTTAATGAATAAATTATCGGAAATATGAAGGAATGTGTATTACCCTGAAATTAAAATCTTCGGAAAATATTGTAAAAATTCACATTCTTTGCCCCAAATTGTTATAGAAATCTCTACAAAGCCTAACAAATGTGGTACGATCTTGTAGGAAATATATCTACTTTAATATGATACCTCATATGATGTAGGAAAATGTTCCATTCAAATGTTAGCTTAAATAGTGGTCAATACTACATTTCTACGGCGGCCATTTTGAAAAATGGCTGCCATTTTTTTTCCAGCAGCATATCCCAAAGGTAGTCCACGTAGAAAATGTGCAGACTGGTCTTCCGAACACATTGATACAACAGCCCATGTCATGTAAACCTGTCTTGCTCCCTGGGTATAAATCAATGCAGGTCAGTGAAAATCCCTATTTAAACATTTCCCGTTCCAATAGGCCGAGAAGAGCTACAAAGTTTTGTGTGTATACATGTATATATATTGCGTTTTGGTAAGGTTTCTTTCCCAAATCTTGTTTTCAATCAATGTTCTGTCCAGCCCTTAGCCATGTTAGCCCAGGTTAGTAAAACCCTCTCTGTAACAGTTTTCCAATTGTATTTCATGCTCCAGTCCTTGTTTTGAAAGACTATACATAAAAGAGTGCCGTGTGTATACCCTGCCTTGGGTTGGGGATCTCACCTGTATCGTCATATTTTTAGAACCACGTTTTGTCAAGTTCAGCTTCCGAAGCTAAGTCGGAAATCCTGAATTACATTACCATTTACTTTTCCATCTTTATATGTGGGCTTAGAAGAACTACAAAGTTAGAAGTTTGGCGCCTATATACCCGCGTTTTGGTGAGGTTTCTTCCCCTTAATCTTGTTTTTGTTTCTTTTTTTTTATAAAAAAAATGTCCATATTCCAGGTTTGTGAGACCCCCGTGTAAAATGTTATTATGCATTTTAATTCTAGTTCATGTTCCAGTCTGTGCATCGAAGGTTTGTAACGTTGGCAGATGCATACTCCGCGTTTTGTTAGCTTTCTCATTCATTTATTTATAGGTTTAGATTTTTAGACCAATGCCAGCCAAATCCTTGTCAAAGCCTCCGAAGCTAAATCTGCTTCAGGAAAACTCCTCTGCAACATTACTGATCAAATCTTTATATAAAGGCCGAGAAGAGATGAAAAGTTTGTTGTGCATATGCCGTACGTTTTTGCTGCATTTCTTACCCAACTGGTTATAAATTTAGAATCATGGTCTGTCACGTCTTTGGTCCTGACTTGAAAGTCGGTCTACATATAAATTAAAGAAAATTCTATTTAATAATTCGTCTTATGTTCCAGTGCACGTATGGAAGGTTGGCATAACGTATACCACGCGTTCAGTTTTGTCTTTCACTCATAATTGTGTTTATGCTTTTAGAAGCAATCTTTTTGACATATAGACTTCGAAGTGGTGCAGAGTTTGGTATATGTATATACCATGTTTTGGATAAGGCTTCCTACCCCAAATCTTGTTTTGAATCTAAAAACAAAAATGCTGTGTCAAGTCCTTGCCCAATTCGAAAGTAAGCCTAATATAGCGAAACCCCTGTGCAACATTTTGTTCGATATTCCAAGTTTCATAATTTAAATGGTTAATAGTTTGACCCCGCATTTTGTCGGGTTTCTAATCCCAAATGTTGATATTTTGAGAAGTCCTTGGTCCAGCGTTTCACTCAAACTTTCCGCCGTAAACCTTTATCAAAGTATTTAAGGTGACTTTAAGAGAACAATATTTGTATTCACTAAAATGAGTTGAATTCGATAGCATGAAAAAGTTGCTCTGAAATCTTTACGTGGTTTTAAAAAAATACTATAAAATATTTTGTTTCTGAGCAAAAAATTTAACTTTGAAAAGCTTTCTGTTTAAAACTTTACTGACATCTCATCTCCCCGTCGTCTTTGCCTGGGCAGGATCTCTCTCTCTCTCTCTCTCTCTCTCTCTCTCTCTCTCTCTCTCTCTCTCCCTGCGGATAAACAAAATATCGTTATGAGGAAGACTTTTTATTATAAAGTCTACATTTCAACTTTTCAACGTTTTTTAAATTAAATACTGGTTGGAAATCCAAATTCAATTCAATTAGATAAATTAGATTACAATTAAGCAGGTCGCTCGCTTCTGGAGCGCTTTTTGTCGTAATTGCTGGTTTATGAGTTTCGCATGTTTTAAAGATTTACTGAAGTGTTAATTGGTGAAATTGGCCGGCTGATTCCAGCTGTCAACTTTTGTTTAAGGAGGGCTTTAAATACGTGATGTCGGCCCGATTTTGACATTTATATGACCCTTTCTTCCGCCCCGGCCACCCCCACTTTTCTCCGCATATCACGTACACACAGACGATCCTGGTAAATGTCGACTCCCTACTACTATGGTCGTGGTTGATGTTTTCTGTTGTATGTTATCGTAAGATTGACGATTCCAAATGCTACCTTTTCTGGCAAAATGATTGCAATGAATGAGGTGGATATCAAGGAATGTGTGTTCCTTCATTACAGAAATGAACATGCAAATATGTATACTAAATGCATGAATGAATATTTAGAATATGAAATTATTTAATAACTACTATTTATAATGATAAATACAAATTCACAACATTATTAGTATTGCATCCTCTATGAAAAGTATGTCATGAATATCCCAATAAATGTCAAGTTATTGAGAGGAGAAAAGTGTGTCCAGGTAGATTTTTCAGAGGTCGCTGTACTTTGTTGCGGTATGACACCTGTCGAAGCCAGTGATGAAGGTATCGTTGTCCCTGCTGGTCACATGCCGCCGAGAGAGGGAGACATCACTCCCAGGTCAGGATCGTCATCGTGCACATCGACTCTCTCTCTCTCTCTCTCTCTCTCTCTCTCTCTCTCTCTCTCTCTCTCTCTCTCTCTCTCTCTCTCTCTCTCTCTCTCTCTCTCTCTCTCTCTCTCTGGGTCTTCCACATACGAGGTGGGGAGGGGGGGGGGGGGGGGGGGGGGGGTCAAACCCCATCCTGCAACACATCTTACACCGTCCGTGGTGCCATCGGATTGACACACTGTCTGCATTAAGCTTTTCTGTCATTTCTCGTTTATCGATCTCCTTTTCTTCCGATTGTGACAAAGCAAAACAAAAATGGGGGTGGGGGGGGGGGGGGTAATTATGGGAACGTAATTGTTGCAGTTTAGCTCGTGTGGCTATAATCATTGACCTTGACTTTTAGCGGTGTCACTCACCAGTGATATACTGCAGTTGGATACTTAGGGGTGGGTGGCTGGTGTCCGAGTACAGCAGGTATGACGACGAGTGGAATATGGTGAATAGGGAGGGGGCGGCTGAGGGGGATATGGGGGGGGGGGGTGGGTAAAAGCCGTGTATCCGGCACGAAATGTAGAGCATTGGAACAGGAGAAAGGGTGAAGCAAAAGTAGACAAATATAGGATGTCAAGGAGGAAGAAAAGGAAAAGAAGAAACGAAACAAGAGATAGAAAGAGAAGGAAAAGGTCGTGGTGGTAGATGCGACCTGGAAGTACTTGTTTCCGTTTTTGCTCTTCATTATAACTGCTTTCTAACCTTGTTTTCAGTCTGATATCTTTTAGAGAAACCAAAACACGCTTTCTTCTATTTTTGTCTTCCCAGACCTATTTTTAACTTCACTGTAAGTTGGGATAAAGCCCGAAGCAAATCAGGGTAGCCCTTTTGCAGGTAAAAGAAATAACATTTTCCAAGGAAAACTGAAGAAAATGATGTACATGTACATGTATAAGAACTTCCCTCCCAATTTAAGAACTGGAAACTGATTTTGAGCAGAATCACATTGATTGCTATAGATTTTGAGTAAGTTTTGGTCGGGTCGTCTGAAACCTATAGCCCGGGGGCCGGAATACGCAATAGCGCACATGTTCGTAAGGTACGCTCGTATTTGAAAAGGATATGTAATCCTGAAGTTAAATTGGTTTCAATGAAAGCAGAAATATGAAAGAAACATACCTTGTGAAGGTTTGACGAAAATCCGTCTAACGATAAGAAATGTAGGTTCTTTTGAAATTTCAATTGTGTGACGTCACGTATATGTTGTGTTTAGTATGGTTCCATCATTGTTTTTTTTTTTCTGTTTTTGACAACGGAATAAATCTTGTTCATAGAAATATGTGTGTAAAAGCGTGCTTCTAATGATGTATCAAATGCGCAGGTAAAAGGATGCTTATCTTTTTGAGAAGAAACACATTGTACACAACAATGGGAGAGCACTTCGCACAGGACGTCACGAAATCAAAAATTTAAAAGATCGTAACTTTCTAATCCTTTGGCGGATTCTTCTCAAACCTTCACTCATAAGTTTCTTTCACGTGTCTGCTTTGATTGAAACAAGCTTAATTTCAGGGTGAAATATCCCTGTAAAACTTGAAAAAATTGTTTTAAACACGACCATTCGCTAAACACGTAGCATTCTCACGGTGTGTTAAATTGACAACTCGTGACTTGGACTCGAGATAGGACTCGAATACCAAACCGACACTCATACAGACATACATACATACATACATACATACATACATACATACATACATGTACATACATGCACACACACATACATACATACATGCATACATACATATATACACACATACCAACATAATTGATCATTCACATATCATACACACGCATAAACATAGTCATACACAATGTACAAAATGTACACAATGTACCTTAGTCAAAAAGGTTTGATGCAGTTAAATATTTTAATATCCCTTTCCATATTATCACTTCCTTACATTATTATAATCATCTAAGCAATCATTTGGTTACCATGGTTACAATGCATGGGTAAGACCTGGTAATAAAAACTCTGTATGGAAAATGAGCGAAATTAGTACAACATAGCTTATCACGGTAAAATAATTCCTTCAAATAAAACAACGCGGCAGGACATAACAACATTAAAACAATAAAATAATAATCGAGATAGGAAATTTGTTGACATTTTGAGCGACATTTGAATTCAACCTAACAAGATGTCGGTTATGTTAAGCACATTAACACATGTCGTCATGAAGGGAACAGGGTCACATGGGGCCAAGCCCCGCCCCTTTATGTATTTCTGAATCTAATGCTTATGTTTTTAAAATTACAACGATTCGAAAGCAATCATCACAATGCAAAATATAACCAAATTCCACATCTTGTCATGTTAAATGCAACAAACTAGTGTTCAACTCTGAGCACGTTTTTCATGGTTTTATGTGTTTTTATCACTTTCGACTACATTCAGGGAGACTATTAAACACCGACAGCTGCTTTCATTTGTCAAACATTCGCATGTTGTATACAGTTATAATTGTTATAATGACGTACTTGAATATTTATGAAGGCATTGCAGCCGAAATTGATATATACACCGCAAGATGCAACTGAACTATAACATTACTTTGAAGGAAAAAAAACTTTGTGCGTGCTGGTTTACATGAAAACATGTGCAGTATAAATTAAAAAGAAAATGAAACCTTTGATGGAATAGGTGCTCAATATATAGGATTCCGTGACAATTTGTGTCCTGTAAAGGGCCCCGACCATAAGCAGACTTGTTTCTTAGGGGGCCTTTCCATTATCTTATGTGTGTAAATTATGTATTTTTGTTGTTTCGTTTTTATAATGATTAAATAAATGAATTGAACTGAACTGAAAAAAAAAATGACTGTATGCTAAAATTAATTCTGAAAGAAAAGTTATGCGCGCTGGTTTTTAATTGAGTGGGAAGCCCTGTTTCAGGATCTATACTTGGAAAACATATACGGACAGATTGAAGGTGATTCTCTCAATGGTAAAAGGACATTCGCTCTTGAAATACCCTACGGGGGAGGTGGCGTGTATCATCTTGTATCAGCAAATAATTCATCAACATTAATCTTGACTGTTTTGTGAGGTTTCAAAGAGGAACTATGAAAAAATTAATTTGCTTTACTCGGGTGTTTTTCTGTAGCAATGCAGTCCTCTATACCATAATGTACAAATCAAATTACAATTTTGAATCATACTTCATTTTCGTTGGTTCACTTGTTGGTCTCAACAATAAAAAGGGTTTCACTGCAATCATAGTCGAAGATCAGCCCATGCAAAAGCCTCTTCTAGCCAAAACACGACATACCACAACATTGGCAAAACAAATGGTGCTTAATTCAACACCTAACGGTATCATAAGAAGAGAACAAATGATATAACATCCTTGGTGTAAGTTGTTGACACCAAACACCAAGAAAGCACCTAAATTACACCACGGGTTTCAACTGATTCTGATGGGTGTTAGTCTGAACACCAATGGGGTTAAATCCACCATCTTGTTATCCTTATTCACACAGAAGTTTTCCATGCTGCCTTCTTGGTTTTATGGCTTATAAATCACCGCAACACGTGTTAGATAAAGTCAACACCTTAAGTTTTGCCAATATGTATTAACAAAGAACATTGAGGTAGCTAATCCTTAGGTATACGTTCAACACACGAGGAGGCTATAGAATCTTAGCAGAACACGGGGAGGGGATAACAACAACAGGTTATATGACCCAATAGAATCATTGGTAGCACATCAACGTCAAATATACGCTGGATACCACAAAACGCAGCAGCATAGCATGATGCTTTATGTCAACAATCAACATACAGTATAAATAATTGACACATAAAAAAAAAACATGAAATCCTTCTTAGATATGGATCATCCCTCCCCCACCCTCCCTTACTTCTTCTCTCCTTCTTTCCTCACTTTCTCTCCCAAGTTCTTTTACCCCATATTTCCATCTCTTATTTCTTCTTTGTAAATTCATGACATTAATAAAGCCAGCATGATCACTCATTGAGTTAACACGTTTTTCTTCGTGTGTGTGTTTGTATACACTTCACTAAATATCCATTCCCTCTACACTCCATGTAAAAATATGTGGCTTAATAGACTGAACATAAATGTGTTAAAATATCATAAGTGGGTGTGGGGGTGGAGGTGCATGTAGGAAAAGTGACAAAATACAAACAAATCAGCTCAAGAATTGGTGAAAGCATGTCAATCGCTCTTTTATCTCGAATAATATTAATGCTGCTCAAATGTTATATTGCATATATGAGAAGCCCGCACTTACGACGTCCTGCACCTAATTATACAATGTCCTGTAGTCGAGGAGTTTACTTCACCATAATGCTTCTCTCTTCAAGACTTCGTCACGGATGACGTCACTACACGTTAATATAAAAGATCTCACGTATTCCTTCCATGAACATCTTAAGCACAATATAGAATTTATGAATAAAATTGAGCATAGTTTTATCGTTATCAACATCAGACACTTTCAATATGATTATTATTTTGTTATGGTTTACTTATTGCTCAAATCTGCTGAGTTTACACACATAATCTATACTGTACAGCATGCATACATATAAATAAATCCTCGCGAACTTCACCGTAACATGTGAAAAATACACTTTTTACATACATACAAACATATACATACATGTTGAAAAACAACCATCTTAATACTTAAAAACGATATCTAAAAACAACTAAATACACATTTGTACACAAAAAAGAAAACCACATTAAAATCATATAGTATACCAAAGGAAGAAGAAGCACAAGAAAAAAACCAAAGACGGTGCATTTTCTTCGCAGAATATCTCTTCACAGCTTGTTTTCTTGAGCTCTGACATTCGTATGAAATACTGCAAAACAGCAAGAAGTGCTACTGTTACATACGTCTCAACGGCATATATCTGCCTGAAGATACTGTGTACTGTGTCAATCCCACATATTCAAAATAATTACATGTACCCCAACTTGGTCTACTCCCATCGTGCCTACAGACACAAACTGGTTTTGAAGATGCTGCGTTTTGGTTACCATGGTTACACTCAAAAGAGAATGACACTCCTCATAATACGATCACTGGAACAACAGCGTAACAAACAGATGGCGGAAAAAGGTCGAGAAAAATTAAAAATATTTTAAGGAAGTTGTACACCTTTGAAAATAAATAACAATTACTAGCACTGAATTGTGATGGGAAATCATTGGTCTGCAATGACGTACTGTAACGTCATTGTTACTGTTCTTGTGACACCATTCACACATAACGGCAATTCCACAGGTTTGGTTAAAGTCATGTAACGTGAGTAACCAAAACTTCTTTATTTTACATTCTGTTATATTTTTGCAGAAATTATGTAAATAATTATTTAGGAAGCAAACAGTCCACCTTTCCATGACACGCAATCATATCCTCAGCACAAAAACTTCTTTTTCAATCAAATAAAGAAGCTTTGGTTACTCACGTTACACAACTTTAACCAAACCTGTGGAATTGCCCATAGGACAATATCCAAACATATTTTTGAAAGATTTTGAAACACAAATGATTTCCGAATTACCTGTCTGATTTTTATTTGAAATATTGCCGATCTTTCACTATTTTTTCTGTTTTTATTCAAGTTAATTTATTATCAGGGTTTCCATTCTCCTCTAACTTAATCTTAGCCCTCACAATACTACGAGCAGATACTCATGTAATGAACCAATAAGATTTTTATTGCTTAGTACAGAGAAGGTTAATCAGTGAAAGATTAGCAAATTTATTTTCAAAGGTTTTACAACTTCCTTAAAATATTTTAATTTTTCTCGACCCTTTTATCCGCCATCTGTTTCTTACGCTGCTGTTCCAATACTGAGGAGGTTAATGGGCAGTTTCTAGGTTGTGCTGGAAATGGGAGTAGACCTAAGGGGATAAAAAGAAAAACATTTAAAAGCATAATTGAACACAAATGCGATATGAAAGTGACCCGGGTACCGCATAGTAAATACACATACCTCTCATAGCCAAGTACATTTCATCAGCTTCAGGTATCATGTTATTATTGCACAAGGATATATATAGTGTACAACCTGTCTTTCTATTACATAACGATGTTATTAAATGTCGGTACATTTGAAAATCTTTTACTTCTATCTAAAATAAAATACATGTATTACAGAGTCACACCAAAAAAGTTATGTTTGAATAAAGATACATATAGAATACAAAACAGGCTGCAAAAACTCTGTTCAAATATAAACTGTTTGATTTGTTTCTGTGTTCAATTCTGGAATAGTTGAAAGATTACTTAAAACCCCTTGTTGCACATCCTCCATCATTTCCACTCTGTTAGTTTGACTTATATTTTAATAATTAATCGGATCACTTTAAATAACGAATACGGTGTGTTGGATGGCAGAGAGACTGACAGAAGGATAGAGAAATGGAGAAAAGAGAGAAAATAGAGAAAGGGAAAGGGGGAGAGAGGGTGAGAGGGGGAGGGAATGAGGGAGAGAGAGGAAGGGAGAGGGGGAATGAGGGAGAGAGAGGGAGAGAGGGAGAGAGAGAGAGAGAGAGAGAGAGAGAGAGAGAGAGGGAGAGAGAGAGAGAGAGAGAGAGAGGGAGAGAGAGAGAGAGGGAGGAGGGAGGGAGGGAGGGAGGGAGGGAGGGGAGAGAGGGAGAGAGGGAGGGGGAGAGAGAGAGAGAGAGAGAGAGAGAGAGAGAGAGAGAGAGGGAGAGAGAGAGGGGGGAGAGGGGGGGGGGGGGAGAGAAAGATATATGTCAAAAGATACATTTAACTACTGCATCAAAGGTGTGACAACTCTCAGATTTCATTGGCTGCTCCAAGAAAGTTACACTTGATTGTTAGTGACAAGCAATGTTATACGTCACATGGCCCAAGACCACGACCTTACCTAAAATCAAGGGTTCAATTGGTGTTGCAGTTTATCTTCACAATAAAAAAATAAAAAAAGAAGACCATGGTTATTCAAAAAGGCCTCAACAGTCCAGACTAAAGTGATCCTCCACACAAAATTATCTGATTATTTCTTTCTTTGATCAGTGTCAAAAAGTGACATCTGCAACTTCTTGGTTGTATTCACATTCACATTTCTTTCACTTCCAAATATGGAACCAGAAGCATGGCTTCATTTCACAACATAACGGCAATCCTCACTAGATTCGGCAATCAAACTTGAGTTGTACCAGTATATTTTGGCATGAATGCAGAATTCCTATTCAATCGGAAGTATGTCGCTGGAGATTTCAATTTCACACTCTGACAAAGTCAAGTCATTTCTTGACATTCATGGAAAAGTTAGTCCAGATATAAATTGTATTACATAACTGTGATATTTTTCTTGGAAAAAGAAATATGCAGTGTTGGCATGTGCGCCAATTCCCGTATGTAAATTGATCAAGTTTTGATTTACATTAAAAATTCAGAGTTGTTGCTCTATCAGGCAGTGCTTGCTGAATTCACAAATTTGAGGAGCTCTATGATAGAGTTCATCATATTTCATCAAAAATTAATCTCTTCAAGCAATCTTCTTTCCTCTTCACTGATTTAGTCTAATAAACATTGAACTTTTGTTAATGATTTTCTCTATAGCACTCTGGAGTGACAACCTCATTACCAATTGAATAACATTGAGGTAAATCTAAATATAACAAATATAATAAATGTCACTTTCATCTCCAACATTTGGTCACTATATCAGTGATTATGTTTGATCAACAGCATTATAAATGATCTCTGAAATGCACGCTAAAAATAAGTTACATGACCTGGATAAAACTAAATGCTGATAATCAATGAAAATGTATTAACATTCTTTCAACAAGAATTAAGAAAGCATCATGATTAGATTTGAAAAATATATGACTTACAGTAATATGATAAATACTAACACATTGTGAAATGATATGACCCAACCTTCCACACTCCAAAATATGCAAAGAACAAAATAGGATAACAGTTTCCAAAATAAATACACATCTTTCTATGGGTTAAAATTCAAAGACATTTCAAACTTCAATAAATACATCATGATAACACTGTTTACTATTTGAGGGTGTACTGATCCCTAGCTACACCTAGGGTAATTCAATAAACCAAAGGAGTCAACATTCTTTCCCAACTCAGTGTTGTTCCGATGTAGTACAACTGAAATCCTTCCTAAATTTGTGCAAAATAGCAAATTAGCAAGATTTCACATTCCAGACGGGACAAACACATGGCAGCACATCGTCTATGCATCGGCACACACATGCGATTTACATATGCCTGCTGTGAGATTGTGATTGGCTGTTTAGAAATGATTCAATCATATCTTCCATATCAGCATGTAAGCACTTCCGTCAGATTTTTGTTTTCACTGACACCCTGAATACAAACATATTTGTCCAATTTGTTCTGGTTGAGTCAGACTTACTGTCGGTTATATTTCACATCACAAATAATAATGGTGATGAAAACAATCCAGATATTCACACGATAATCATACAACAGTGACCCACAACTAGAAGATTTATACATTCTCCAAACAGAAAACTAAACAAATGTTGAACTATCAAGCAGCATCACATATTTACAATGTCAGCCTTCCACATATAAATGCAATTCAAAACAGAAAACGCAAACGAGAAAGCAACTATGAGAAAGAATGTTTCTGATTGGTCCATTCATGTCTCCATGACAACTGCCTTGCCTCCTCAAACTGACGTCTCTCTGTATATGAGAACCCGTGGCCGTTCCGCCCGGGTATAATGGTAATTGTACTTGTATCGGATGCGTAAGGGCCACACGACTGAAAGAAAAGGAGAGAAAGGAAACAATTATTCTTTATGCCACTACAAAATCACGTAATGTACACTCTTGATATTAAGATTTTAAGTGTAGCCCAAGTACAGAGTGTTCATGAGTGATACTTCTTCCACGACTAAGTCTAGAAACAAAGACTACAAAATATTTATACATTATTTGTTACACAAAGAAGAGAATACATAGTCGGTGTGTCCAGACCTTAATAGTTATGATTGCAGTGGAGAAGAAGCAACCATTAACCCCTTGTCTGTCAGATGAACTGCTGCTCTATGGGATTTGTGTGCATTCCTGGTAAAAATAAACACCCCCACGGCACGTAAAGAGTGAAAGATTCCACAGCTCTTCATACACCATCCATGTACTGTACACGCCATATATTTCGCGAGTCTAAATTTTTCGCGAATCAGGACTTCGCGACAATTTCGCGAGTGGTTAAATTCGCGATCATGGAGTGCTACTAGTACTAGTAGTAAATGTGCTGGAGCACGTTGTATTCATAATTTCGCGTGTTGTTAAATTTGCGAGTAGTCCAGACTCGCAAAATTGGCGAAAGTAAACATCCCGTGAAATATATGGCATATACAGTATTCTTGGACCAGGAGTACACAGAGATTTGCAGGTCCACAGGCACAGAAGGAGTTATACCAGTTTCAATATGGGGGCATTTATACTTTAAAAGGTGTAATGTAGAAAAAAAAATATTTAAACAAACTAGCAATCAAATTCTGGTGATGATGTACTGTAATTATGTTTAGCATACGGGGCATCATTATTCCTGTCTGAGGTGGTTATATAATTTTAACATTGTACAAGTAATTTGCATAGGAAGGGGGTTCTCTTGAGGCCGATGTGTTTTTTAAATAAACGTATCATCAGTTGTGTTTCTTCTGCAGTGGTTTGATTTTTAAAGTATCATACCTGTACATATGTGTCACAGCATTGATAAAAAAAATGTTTATGTATATAAAATAACACCACAGGAAGTTTACTAAGTCCCTCCAAGTTGAAGAATCATTAAGAAGTGATTAATGGTGTTTATAAGTCAACATTGAGTGTGCCCATTGCCCTTTGGGTTGGTTTCTGGTTTTCAAGCAGGCTCGCGATCCACTATTAATTAGCTTGTTCCAAGTGTGCGATCTCTTGCCCTTATCTCTGTCATTAAGGTGTTTAAGATTACTGATGAATTTGTGGAATGGTTATAGAATATATTCTATTGTTTGCTTGTGACTTTACATTGTGACCGTAGAGACACAATGTACGCTGAGTATCATACAAGTCAACCCACGTGATGCAGACCACCACATCCCCCAAAAATGAGAAAATGAAAGACAATATTATTGATTAATCAAAAAGCAAACATATACTACACCATATACAACATATTTGTTGAAGGCAATCACATACTAGGCCAGAAAGACCAATTTTATCCATTCTCCTGTGTATCATTTCTTTTAAAGCATTGGCAAAATTTTGCTAATGCTAGCACATCTCCTCGAGGGTATCTGCTCTCATTAATATCAACTTTCCACAATATGTTCTCTTAAACTATATACATGTCTCCTGCTACCCCCCCCCCCCCCCCACCACAACTACCATCTAGAAATCTCTGAAATGTATAAACAATGTTTTTTCCCCTTTGTTCCCAGAGGTGTATCTTTGATAAAACAATTGTGATTAACTTCCTTACCCTGAGCTACATCAAGAAATGATGCATGTGAATTTACAGAAAAACACATCACACTCCAATATTTCCACTTCCCCTCACTAATCACCCACCACCCACGTAATAGTTTACACTCTTTAGCACTTTGATGGGCGCTGCGATCATTAAAATAATTGACACACTTAAAGAGCACCTCTAGACTTTGAAAAGGGTAATTGCTTGCATTAATATCCCACCAGTTATTATCCGACCTCTTAAAATTTGAACAGATCCAAACTAGTTCTTGACACACTGCGCTTGATTAATGAAATGAATCTATTGAAGCATTGTCAAGGTGAAAAATTAAATACAAAGGTGAACCATCATTAGCCTCGATAGCAGTATGTTAACTATTCTCGCTGAAAAAAGGGGGGGTCAGAGAAAGAATAGGTAGGAGAGAAAAAAGGAAGAAGAAGGAGGAGAAGAAGAAGACAAAGAAGAAGGAGGAGGAGGAGAAGAAGAAGTAGTAGAAGAAGAAGAAGAAGAAGAAGAAGAAGACGAAGAAGAAGAAGAAGAACAAGAACAAGAAGAAGAAGAAGAAGAAAAAGAAGAAGAAGAAGATGAAGAAGAAGAAGAACAAGAACAAGAACAAGAACAAGAACAAGAAGAACAAGAACAAGAACAAGAACAAGAGGAAGAAGAAGAAGAAGAAGAAGAACAAGAACAAGAACAAGAAGAACAAGAAGAAGAAGAAGAAGAAGAACAACAACAACAACAACAAGAACAAGAGGAAGAAGAAGAAGAAGAGGAAGAAGAAGAAGAAGAAGAAGAAGAAGAAGAAGGAGAAAAAGAAGGTGGAAAAGAAGAAGAAATTAAAAGTAGGAGAGAAGTACAAGAAAATAACAAGGAAGATGGAAAGAAAAAGTAGAGGAAGGGGCAGAAGCAGAAAAAAAGGAAAAAACGAAGAAGAAAAAAAGGAAAAAATGAAGAAGAAGGAGAAGAAGTAGGAGAAGGAGAAGAAGAAGAAGAAGAAGAAGAAGAAGAAGAAGAAGAAGAAGAAGAAGAAGAAGAAGAAGAAGAAGAAGAAGAAGAAGAAGAAGAAGAAGAAGAAGAAGAAGAAGAAGAAGAAGAAGAAGAAGAAGAAGAAGAAGAAGAAGAAGAAGAAGAAGAAGGAAAAGGAGAATAAGCTGATCAAGAAGGAAAAGGAAGGGAAATACTACAAAATGATATCATTCCTTAAAAAGCTTATGCTTAATGTTACAGACTTTACAGATAGAGAAGTAGTCTAATGAGGACTCAGTTATTATTTCTTCACTTAACTACAGGATTGAACAATACCTTGCTTGTAATCTCAAAATGCACGGTAAATTTAACACAATATCAAAAAGATAGTGACTATGGGTGTGGTAAGCTTTTATGAAATTGTCAGAAAAAATAAACAGCAACACTTGTACTACCTACTTAAAATGTTGTTCACTTCAAAAACAAACCCATCTTGAAAAGTACACTCACCTTCATTCACATACGTGTATAAAGATACATTGTGAAATAAAATCCAATGATCGAGTATCAAAATAGCAAAACATCCAGAAATGAAGGTCACACTACATAAAAGGCAACATATAACCCATCTACCTGACCCAGCAAAGGAGGAAGCAAGTGGCTCAGTACTCCTCTAGACTTAGTGATTAATGTGTTGGTGTGTATATTCAAAGAATATGCGTGTGTTACTGACACAAATAGAAGGAACACCACTCTTTCTTGAGGGAAAGACAACAGAGATGCTGTGACCTTTCTCCCAATGCAAGAGAGCTAGGGAAGATAAAAAAAAATAATATATCAATTTGTGGGGGACTTCCTATCAAGACCAAATATCTAAAACAGCTGTACATTTCTATTCACTCTGACTTATGAGGAAAATACATTGTTGTCAGGGGCTCTTTTTGCACTTTGAGGGCACCTAGGCGCAGAGCCCCCTTGCACTCTCTCATCTTTTAAGTGCGTATGTGGTATTGGCAAGGCACTTAGACTTTAATTTATAAGGTTGAGGGTTCAATTGTCACAGCCAGGACAGTATAAAGTGTCTTTTGCAAGATATTTCTCCCATTCCTAAGCCGAAAAGAAAAGTGGATCGGGCGGGATGCCGAGATGATTTTTTTCAGAGGGCCTGTGAAAATGGCAGCCAGTGAGAATAACTCCCAGGAAATGGAGATTGCACAAATATGTGGATGTCAGTATCACATGACCTGTAGAAAAAGCTGTTATGCATTTCCTGCAGAACTTTTGGAAAAAAAGGTACAATGTCATGCTTGGGACACCTTGAGTCACTTGCTTCCTTTTGTCAGAATGATGCATGATGGGGAGCGGTGTGTTTACACTTACAACGAGGAACGGGTGCCGACATTCACACGAGCCGGGGCCTCTTTGCCGCAGGGTCTACTGTGCTATTTGAAGAAGGGGGGCGGGGTTTAGGTGAGGAGAAACAAAAAATAAGAACACAATACAGTCTTTTGGTGCGTTACACATTACGGACACAATGCGTGAATTGGTACAATATAAAAGTACACATCGCGATAACAAAACAATATGGCAATTTGAATTCATAACAGTGTGTGTGAACAGACTTGTAAATGCAGCACGAGTGCAAATTGTCACTTAATTACTTAATCTTATTACATAGTGTGAACGAGAGTATCTTCAACAAGAAAGGTGCCATATCAAGTGTCAAATTTTGTTGTGACAACAAGTTTTCACTGACAGGAGTGTACAACAAACAGGAACATATGGTGTCTTAATTACATAATCAAACATGGATTTGCTGTCACATTAAATGTTATACAAGTTTGTAAGACAAGTTCAGGGCTGTAGGCAATGACTGATGCCAAATCAATTAGCCTGCCACTGAATGCAATTTGAGGGCAAAACATCCGCAATAAGTATGGGTATGTAACGTCTCAATGTAGGCAGGTTTACAATGAGCGATTTGATTCAAACACGAATACAGGATATCCATTTATACTTCAATAGCAATGATTGCAACTCCAGATATAGGTTCATGGAACCTTTAGTTTCTCATAAGCAGCCTTGCACTCAAAAGCATACCTCGACCCATCTTATTACACAAGTACTCTACATAGGATTAGATTTGTAATGTGGAGGCGATGTGGCGCGCTCTCATGGCATAAAATAATCCAAAATGCACTCGGCTGCGTGTCGGATCATTGTATACCCTCACTGCGCTCCGCATGGCCACAACGCACTCACAACAGTTTACTATTTGTATTAACAATGCCTCTTAGCTTAGATTGAAGATGCATATTTCATTACATACAAAACTTTGACAATAAATAATGTCCAAGTACACGCAATAACCTCCATGGTGTGTCAATGCATACATGTATGTGTGTTCAGTGGGGTGTTTCACCAAGCTGTTCGTAAGTTACGAACGACTTTACGAACGACTGGTGATCCCTTCTTGTGCTAAATCAGATTCTCAATGAACAAAGTGTGGTATCGCATTTAGCACAAGAAGGGATCACCAGTCGTACGTAAAGTCATTCGTAACTTACGAACAGCTTGGTGAAACACCAGCCAGGTGTCTTTGTATGTGAGCTTATGTATGTGTCTCATGGGTACTATAGAAGCACACAGCTAACCAATTACAAGCTCGTCAATGACTACAATCAAATGTGTACACTAGCATTGAGCTGGCTGTATTTTGAGCTCTGTACCACATACTGCATGAGAAAAAAAAAGGTCATCCCATGATGCAACATGCAGTCACATTCAGGGCACATTCAATTGCAAATTTGAAAGACAAATTCTGATTGGTTACTGGTTAGTCTTTTGAACAAAGAGCGCATGTTACAATGGTGTTGATAGGCCATTGCCATTTTGCAATTGATTGCAGACCTTTATGTTACGGGGCCCTGATTTTATTTGCAGTGATGTCCATAAATGTACGAGTGTACGAGACCGGAAATGGACATGACTGAAAAAAAAAAAAAAGTCAGATGGTGGCTGCAAGGTGCAATTTAGGATGACTTTCCCCCTATATGGGGTACAAATAATTGATCCTGATCCATCACTGGTCAGGTGATATAATGCCTCACTGTATATGTGTCTGTGTGTGTGTAGGGGGGGGGGGGGGGTGGGGCGACACCATGCGACAGCTTACTTTGCATCCTACGCATCAGTCAATCGGCAGCGCTCGATCGTTCTATAGAAATCGTGAGCGTTTTATTTTTCGTCTCGCGAAATCTCACGCGCAGATTTTGCTGCACCTAGATTATGAAGGAATTTGACATGCTCGCGAGATCTTTTGCTGGTGTCTTCTGTAAGCATACTGATCAGGAACTTTTAAGACAGGGATTGAGATTATATGTTTCTTAATGCCTTGCATTATTTTCATTTTTTTTTCAAAATCCGCAAAAGCTTTTTTTTGTTATTTGCTTTCAAAAACAGGCCTCAATTTATTTTTGAAATATGTAAGCTCTCAGACCTTGCTGGATCCTGACCCTTCTATGGATTGTACGGCAACGACAGTTACGGCTCTAAAAAGCCAATGCTCCAGCGGAGATTTTGATTCCAATATTGTTTATGGTCAAAAATAAAACATTTGTGCTTCTTCAAAGTGACGCGAGATTTCAGAAATCAGATTTCAGAATTCAGATTTCAGAAATCGTACGGACTTCGCAACTGATATAAATGTAAGCTCTAAGACTTTGCTGGATCCTGACCCTTCTACAAATTGGACGGCAACACCAGTTACAGCTTTGGAAAGCCAGTACTCCAGCACAGAATTTGATTCCAGTTTTGTTTGGGCTCAAAAATAAAACCGATATTCATCCGCAGGCAGCAGAAAACACACGATTTTATTTTCAGCTCGGTAGTCATGACCTTCACTTGACCTCTGGAACCGTGAAAAAAATCTCCCTTTCAAACTGCGATATATCCATGAATAAACCATATTTTTTTATACTTTCTTTTGCAACTGTATGTTGGAGGTCGAAATTTAACTAGTATGAAAAAACATTCATTTTTATTAGAACCACATATTTATCTCGAATCTGCAATATTTTTCTGCCTGTTTTAATGAAATGTTTTTTCACACTTGGTAAATTTCGACCTCCAACATACAGTTACAAAAAAAGTGTACGAAAATATGGTATATTCATGAAGATATCGCAGTTTGAAAAGGAGATGTTTTCTGCGGTTCGAGAGGTCAAGTGAAGGTCACGACTACCTCGCTGAAAATAAAATAAGCGTATTTTCCGGTGCCTTCCGGAGCATCCTAGGTTCTACTTCAAAGCACTGGAGAAACAAAGGACTTTAACTGCAAAAAAGAGTATCTCTTGAACATGGGGATTATTAAGGTCACAAACTCCTCAAAGGGTTGTTTATCACTATTTCCCGGAGATTTCTCAGGGCAATGACCATGCAGACGGAAACACAGGATTACTAATTGTATGCAAAGTACTTCTTGGTCAAGCTCCTGGCTACATTACAGAATTACTGAGCTATAAAACCAGGAATCATGGTCACAATTTGCGCAGTTCAACGGATCCTCTGCTTTTACAGATTCCATCATTCAAAACAAAAGTAACGTTAGGCAATCGAGCATTTGCTTGTGTATCCCCCAAGCTCTGGAAGTTAGGAATGCACCTTCCGTAATCAACTTTAAATCAAAGCTCAAAACACATCTATTTAATTAATAATGAGCATTTTAGGAGTCCTACAAAGGGCAGTAGAATATCTGGAATAGTTTCTGTGCTCTATAAATGTATATATTATTATTATAATTATAATTATCATTATCATTATTGTTATCATTATCATTATTATTATTATTATTATTATTATTATCATTATCATTATCATTCAACATTATGTAATCGCATGTCAGGCCAAAATCTGACAAAAAATTAGATTTTTGCATAGGTTTGTGTACAAAATAATGCTATTCCTTAACTACTCTACATGTATATCAGGGTATATCAGGTAAAATTAAAGCTCAAAACACATCTATTTAATTAATAACAAGCATTTTAGGAGTCCTACAAAGTGCAGTAAAATATCTGGAATAGTTTCTGTGCTCTATAAATGTATATATTTTTATTATTATTATTATTATTATTATTATTATTATTATTATTATTATTATTATTATTATTATTATTATTATTATTATTATTATATATATATATATATATATATATATATATTTATAATTATAATTATGATTATAATTACAATTATAATTATCATTATCATTATCATTTAACATTATGTAATCGTATGTTAGGCCAGAATCTGATAAAGATGACATTTTTGCACAGATTTGTGTACAAAATAATGTTATTCCTAAACTGCTCTACATGTATATCAGGGTCAATTGTGCCATCTAGGCCTTTTGCATGATCACATTGCTCTAGAAATTTATGCAAAATGCATATCTGAGGCAACAAAAAAAAAAACATCATAAAAATCAAGAAAAAATGTAGAAAAAGCAATAGAATACATAAGAAAATTTTTAAAAATACATAAGAATTGATTTGCAATTTTAGGGGTTTTAACATGAAATGATTGATTATGCTACTTGGTGTATTAAGAGAAAGTTTGACATTCATGCCATCTCTTTTCAATGAAATATAATGACATTGAAGAATATGCATCTAATTTGCATAAATCATAATTTCCACATAATTTAAGATCTTTTTCCTAAAACAAAATATGCAGCCGCACTGTTGAAGCAGGTGATCTCTCATTCTAGGTACATGTAATAAGGAATGGATTTTCTTTTTTTTTATTAACAGGTAGTCTTTCTATACAGTTCGGAGGGCATTGGTATGTTATATGCATTCTGAAGTGTCATAATAAAGTGCCTTTTGAAGCAGCTGATCTCTCTTTACAGGTTGGATGGTATAAACTGGGAATAGAACATTCTCGGTAATAAGGAATCCATGTTCTTTTTTTTTTTTAGAGGTTGGAGAGCACAGGTATGTTACAATACATGCATTCTAGGGTGGCATAAGGTATTAGAAGCAGGTGGCCTATTTTTGCAGGTTGGATGGTATAAACCGGGAACAGAACATTCTCGGTAATAAGGAATGGATGTTCTTTTTTTCTTTTTGGTATTAACAGGTGTTCTTTCTATAGAGGTTGGAGGGCATAGGTATGTTACAATACATGCATTATAGGGTGGCATAAGGTATTAGAAGCAGGTAGCCTATTTTTGGAGGTTAGATGGTATAAACCCAGAACAGAACATTCTAGGTAATAAGGAAAAGATGTTCTTTTTTTTGTATTAACAGGTGGTCTTTGTATACAGGTTGGAGGACATAGTTATGTTACAATACATGCACTCTAGGGTGGCATAATGTTACGTTTATAGATACAGGTGGCTTTTTTTGCAGGTTGAATGATATATACCAGCAGCAGAATATTCTAGGGATCCAGGTAGTTAGGGACTGCATTAGGAAGGCCGAGATATATCCAGGATATATTTTGTTTACATTATGTAGATTTCTAAACAATATACCACATGTACACAAAAATTAAGCAAGGATCAAAGATGATCATTGCGGGAAGGGGAGAAAAAGATAGGGGTGGGGGTTGTGAGCACAGAGATGGGTATGTGTGGGAGTGTGGAGGGAATTGATGGGTTGTTTAAAGAAAACATCTTACCGTAACAAGAGAGGATGATGTTTCATATTCACACTCAAACACATTACCGTTACTGTTATAAACATTGGGAGGGGGACTGGGACAGGGAGAGGGGGAGGGGAGGGGTAAGAGAAGGGGAAATGAGGAGAATGGCTAAAATCAAGGTATAAACAACCATGAATTTCTTAACAAGAAAAGTTACACTATTAAAAAAACTCAGCAGCTCTTACTAATATACACACCTAGAATAAGCTGTGGATCGGATGTTTTCTATAATTATGTTTGTTACAGCAAAGCTTGATATCACCAACAAAATCAATGCCTAGTCACACATATGTTAAAATGCACAATAAGTTTCTCTCTTGAATTAGCTTAACATTACACAATCATTTTGCCTTTTGCATTAATAAATCAAAAAGAAGAAGAAGGTGGTTGTGGTTGTATAAGTCACAATACACTAAAGAAATACAAGAAAGAAGAGAGGTAAGGAAAAAGTTGTTTACAAATTCTCCACATCTCCTGAAGTGTGTGGGCGTGGGCAGGGTTTCTCTTTATATAATTGTCTTTTTCATATCCTTTATTCTAGATGAATCTTTAATGTGACATTTTAATTTTGCTGAATTCATTGCCTACCTCAACGAGGGTCATTAATGAGAGGGACTTTGCCCAGAAATGCTTCATTTATTCCTCAACAGATATCTCTTCCCAAACAACAACAGAATCTTACATGGCTTCCCCTGAGTAAAATAGGAGAACAAATAGAAGCAAAACTTTCTTCTTCTTACATGCAGATAACTTGAAGAAATCAAATAAATCATGCAAGCATTGAAGTACGTGACTACAGAAGGTCTTCTGTGGGACTTCATTTCCTCGTTATTTCTCCTTGATTGATTTTCATTGGGATATATCCATATTTGCTGATTTACTTTTAGTCGACCTCAAGAAACATCCATTTTGAAAGAAACCTCTACATGCAAAATTAATGAAACGTGACATCTATTTTAATTCCAAACCCATTTCAAACCTACTTCAACTTTTAATTACTTCCTATGAGCTACAGAGATATGAGAAATGTAGAGATATGTAGAAAAAAAATATAGAAATTTGACAGCATGCAGTCGACTAGTATGCCTCCGCCTTCCAGTGCAGACACTAAAGTATCACCTAAATCTCTAACATTTAGTTAAATTGAATCCCCTAATGCCTGGAAAACTTGCTATTTGGCTATCACATACATGTACAACTGAAATGAGAGAGACTTGTTAAATATAATCATTGTACCAGATTTGGTGATATTTGGTCACACAATTCAAAATTAATCACATAACATTTCACATTTGACCTTGACCTGTGACCTCTATGACCCCAAATCTAATCAGTTGATGGTCTTGTCACATATCATCATTGAATGATGTTTTGTTAAATTTGATCAATCATTTCTCAAGTAATCATGTAAAATTTAATGATTTCACCTTGAGCTTTGACCTTTCACATTCAGCCTATCGAAATGAAAATTGAATCACTGAATTGTCTTGTTACATATTATCATCATTGTACTATGTTTGGTTAAGTTTAGATTCATTTTTCTTGAGTTATCATGCAAAAAGATAAATTTCAGGATTTAGCCTTGAACTGAGACATTAAGGACCCCAAATCTACTTAGTAAATTGCCCTACAATGTATTGATGAATGTATTGAATGTATTGATGAATGATTGAATGTATCAAAGTTTTGATGAAAATCAGTCTATTGTATTTTGAGTTATCACATTAACGAGACCCAGATGGAAGGAAGGACATGCAAATAAAGTACTATTGAACGCTTTTTATGCAAATAAAAGTACTGTTGACTGCTATTCATTTTTTTTTTAAAAAGGTACTTTTAAAAAAAGGTACTTTGGCTATCATAATGATGGTTAAATCTAGTTCATGCCTGTCAACCAATCAGGTAACAGGATTATCAAGATGAGGTAAATAACAATTAATACATTTTGAAGAGAAGGCCTGCTTATACACATGTTGAAAATAGAGGGCATTTTCTCTATAAATGCAGTGTCTATAACATTTTGGTTCTTCTTCCTGCTGATCAATTGTGCTACTCGCTTTTGAGAAAGTTAATGATCTTCTGTAATGTACCTACATGAGGTGTTACAAAAGCACAATATGTGCAATGGCAAATACATACATATGCTCATTCCTTGCACATAATTTAGAGTACTTGAGTATTAGATACACAGAGCCACCCAACTTCAATACATCATGCTTTGTTGCACATTAGTACACAGTGTAATTTATATCCCTCTATGAATATTCATGAGTATTCTAGGAACGTGATTGGTCAATTGATACTCGCAGAATACAAAATAAGTTCACTAGATCTGCCTCGGCTCCGAATATATTTTGCTATTTTTTCCTGGGGATCATTGCGCATGCTCTCTTTACTATTTTCTTCCTTGGCACTACTGCGCATGCTCTCTATCTGGAAACAAAATTTGTTTTGACTGCGACGACGCGCCATGCACTACACTATGATTTACACCCGCTCAGTTCTGACCAAGATTGTAAACAAACATGGCGACCAATCTTGTTCTTTTTTTGTTATTGTTTTCACAAAGGGATATAAAAGAAATATACCAAGCATTGAGTATAAATAAAAGTATAGTGGAAATTATACATCTTCGGAGGGACTAGCATATGTTACTATTTTTTAATATATAGTTCTAAGCCAGTCCCTCCTCAGATAGATAATTTTCCACTATACAAACTCACAGCTTGGTACATTTGTATAATATATTATATATTCACATCAATGACAATATTGATAAATTTAAAAAAAATGTTAATCAAGGACACCAAAAGGTCCCTATTATGATTACGAAAAAGTGCAACAGAGTCATAATATCTTTGGTGGTTTCCAATTTTTTTCTCTCTTTTTTTTTGAGGGGGGGGCAGAAATGTTATTTCATGCAATGTCTAAGATTAGGGAAAATCAAGATAATTTTGAAACTGTAAATAGTATAACTCTATAAGTAAGTATATTTGTTTGTTCCTTCATGTATTTCGTGTGTTCACATATCTGTATGTTCATGAATTTAGTGTTCGGGGGGAGGGGGGGGGGGGGGATTTGCCAAACTGTTCGTAAGCTAAGAATAACTTTACGTACAAATGCTGACCCTTTTTTGTGTTTAATGACATTTGATCCTTTTTTAACAAAGTGGGAGCTAATTTCCAATATCCTTACCAAATTTGACAAATCATAAACTTTGTAGTCAGACACTTGTTAACAACAAAAATAAATTTATAAAGACCAGATTTTAAGTGTAGATAATGGGAATCAAATATTGAGAATCTGTTTTAGCACAAGAAGCTTAAGAACAGCTTGGTGAAACACCCCCAGGTATGTGTGCATATGTGTGTGTTTGTGCATGTATCAAAACAGAAAAAAAAATGCAGAACTTACACACTGCAGCTACGGACCAGAGCACAAGAGTCGGTAGGTGGAGAAAGTTGCAGAAGCGAAGAAAAGTGGACAGCGAAGGAAGACGGCTGCAGCCACAGGCAAATACTGACACACCAAATATATAAATAAAACTACGCAAATATACAGCATAAAAAAAGTACATCTAGAGAGCGAACACCAAGGAGGACACTGCAAGGAGTTGTGGAAGGTTGGGTGGAGGTGGCTTGTGTGGTTGCTATGGTAGCAAGACTGGTGTCACTGTAACAGACAACACTGACAGTGCGAGGAGGGCCGCTCACAGCGGCTTTTACCTGAGATGCTAGCACCAGTCCTTGACAGTGGGAAGTGCAGGAAGACAGGCTGTGTGTGGTGAAGCGTTGTTTGGGAGAGTGACGTGGCATCGGGGCATCGGTCAGGCAGGTGGTTCGTATCGTTGGTGGAGTGACGACACATCGGGGTGGGGATGTGACGATGGGCAATAGGACGACAGTTGGTTCCGACCGTTTGAGGTCATGGCGGAGATGGTAGAAAGGAGACATCAAGTCCAAAAAGAACAGCAATAAGTCAACATGGCAGAGATGTAAAAATAAACAAACATGTAAACATACTCGTATGTGATAAAGGACAAACATAGTCATTTATGCCTTAAATACACATCTACCTTCACAATTACAGTTCATCTAAAATGTTTCCTTTCCATATTTGCAACTGTAAATTACAACCGATGCACAGAAAACAACAAAGATCAGGGCAATATAGAAACAGATAAAAAAAAATCCAGACAAGGAGTTAGAAATAAAAGCATACAAGAGTATAAAACAAGGTTTGATACAGTTTCAGAACACTTTGGCAATTAGATTTTATAAACTAACTCATCATCTCCCTCCACCCATTCCCTGTGCCCAAGTGGCATTATGACACAACTTTGATGGTGCATTGTACACAAGAATTTTTTTTTAAATGCATGGAGGCGCCCATGAAGACTTAGAAATATAAATTTAAAAAAAATCAGAACTGTTGTATTATATTTGAGATTCTCTGCAAACTTTTCCATTCATCTTGATTTTCTGTTAGATTCCAATCAATTTGTTTTTTTTATTTTGCGTCCCTTTTAGTTTGATCTATTTTCCATCCAGCTTGACTTTCATGCTGTTGGGCATTGAAACTACCATAAGCAGGCACGGTGGAGCACCCCAATTACCGACCCGAAATCCAGTGACAGCAGTACCCCATTTGCATAAAGTAAACAACATGTTTTAGTACAGTGCGAAAAAAAATAAACATTTTTCTTGCCAAAAAACTCACGGAATACATATTTCTTTGAAAAAATAAAGTTTGGATATCATTACTACTAAACATACAAGCATACTCATGCAGATCTGAACAATTTGACCTTCATGAATATGTATAGCAAATATCATGTTTATTGAACACCAGCCAGAGTCAAGTCAGAATTGAATAGACGACCTGTTTATCGTTCGTATGATTTCAAAACAGTTCCATATCTTACGTTTTATTCCATCAAATTTCATATTCTTTTCATGATTGTGAAGTTCATTGAAAACTAGATAGGTTGGAAAGTTTCAGTTCATAACTCGGGCGCAAAGCGACGAGACACGAATGCAAATATTTCGACTATCAGTCACCTTCTATTGGTATTGCCGTAGAAGTCCGTTACATATTCAAATAGATCGGGCAGATAATGAGATGCAAATTAGGGTGCTCCACCGCGCCTGTAAGAACACATTTCAGGTCTAGTGCTACCAACAAGACTATTTCCAGTCTTCTGCCTGTCTGTCCGTGTTGACTGAGCCCAAGAAGTGGTGAGCAAGTAGTCTACTTCAGCCAGACATGATCATTATAGGTAGATTATAGTTTGGATCTGACAATGTCCTACAGCCTTGAAGTCAGCCTAAGTTAAAGTCAAGTTGCTAGTCCTTACCTTGTGGTCTCCCATGCACACATCTTGACCAATCACATTGTACGATACTCTTGAATTTGCATCCTGCAAGGAAGAAAACAATAACAATGATAATAAGAATATGAGTATTTTATGCGTGCTATACACCAGAAGTACCATAGTGCTTACAATATCAATTAAAAAGGAATAAAAAAAAATTACTGAGAAAATAGGTACATTGCTAAGTGTTTCTTTAAAGTTTCTAATGAGGAGCATTCTCTTACATTATGTGGGAGACTATTCCATGTTTTTGGAGCCAATATACTGACCTTTTGTCACCAATTGATTTTTAGGAGGCTTTTATTGAACGTAGTGTTCGTGGAGGTACATAAAAGGAAACCATGTCTTGGAGATAGGCAGGAAGAGAGGTCAAGGGTACAATAAAAAAAGTTTCAAGCATTATATATAAACTAATTGGCCGAAATTAAAGAAGGAGTATTAGATTTAGATGACAGTCTAAGCAAATTCTATGGCCGATTATCAAATAAGTGCCCTTGATTTCGTGTGTTCACTTAAATATGTCCCGTAATGAATGTACGCTTTTGGCGTATGGTGCTAATATCATGCTCGTTAGTATGATTAAGACCATGGTTTATTTTAGTGAATTTGATTGAATTTAGTAAGTACACTTCAAAAACGTCAAATAATGAATGCATGCTGTTCGCGTAGGGTGCTAAAAACATGCTCATTACTGTGATTTACACCACGGTTTATTTTGATTAATTTGATTAAACTGATCAGTAAAATGGCAAAGATCTACCAATATAAGTGGTACAAGTGGTTTTAAAATATCAGTCCTAAATTCTTACCGAGACTAAGCTCTTGGCTGAGTGTGACATGAAGACTCTGTCGCACCAGGCGGGGAGTCTTGTCTTCATGTAGCTGTGCCCATCGGAGATGTCCTCACTGTACGGATAGCTGTGAGAGAGCAATAGAAAAAATGTACAGAGAGGGCTTTATTTTGCTCTAATGTGAACAGGGTGGGTGTAGAAAGTACTCACAAAGCCATTAGATAACTGTGGGAGGGCAATAGAAAAGTGTACAGCCACTGCTTTATTCCTGTTGCATTGTGAACAGGGTGGGTCTATGCAGCACTCACAAAGCTATTGACACTGTATGAAGAGATGTTGGGGAGTGGTAGAGTAGAGCATGATGAGGATTTATTCCTGCGTCAATGTGAACAGGGTGGGTCTAGATAGTACTCAAAAAGCTGTCCTTGCCGTATGAATAACTGTGGGGAAGAATATAATGGAGCACAGTGAGCACTTGATTCCTGCTTCAATGTGAACAGGGTGGGTCAAGACAGTACTCACAAAGCTATTCACATTGTATGAAGAGATGTGAGCGAGCAACAGAATAGAGCACAATGGTGATTTATTCACACTTTAATATGAACAGGGTGGGTCAATATACATGTACTATTCACAAAGTTATTCACACTGTACAGATAGATTCCGTTGTCATGTAATTTTGTATGTTATACAGGACACATTACTAAGTTACATTTTTTTTATATACATTTCTGTTGCAAGTAGCGTGAGTTAATGTCCCAATGTACACTATACAAAAAATTTCTTGCAGTAGATTGAGGAACAGTAGAAAAGAGTAAAGTATGTCTTGTATTCGTGCACAGGTATAAACAGGATAAATTCATAGTGCACAGTCTGGTACATTCAGAAACTTACACAATTTTGTTGCATGAGGGCAGCAGATACAGTTCATAGCACATAGAAATTGAGTGCACAATAAAGGCTTTCAGGGAGAGTGAATTTGCTTTTTGACAAATTCATTAATTTGGAGAACACTCACAAGCTCATTCAAAACATTGAAAGAGCACAGTAGATTTAAGTACATGAAACTGGAGTGGGTTATAAAGGGAGAATCAATTTGTTTTTAGTTGTAGAGTCATTTTTGGACAAATCAGAAACTTTCTCAGAGACATATCTGGCTCACCTGGGCTGGAATTCAACCTCATATTCATAGAGTTGTTTAGTGAAGCTGGCGACCTCCTTGTCATAATGTGACAACTGTAACAAGAAAACAGACAAAATCTTCATAACAGAGAAAATGCACACCCCTACATCACCAAAATAAAAACAAATTAGCAGAGGTAAAAATGACGTAAAATATATTATATAGCATTTCCCATTTTGAAGATTGAAGAACTAAATCAAACACTATTTTCATCTAACATCACATCTTCCCATTTTTGAGCTTAGACTACCAAATCCAATCAGAGGGGAAATTGGCTATCAAATTTGCTCAATAATGATAAAATTGAATTATAATTATAAATTAAAGGAAAATCATCCCCTTATACATCCTTAGTTTGTAAATTAGTCAACAGACCTTGTATATTCTTTTTCTCAGAACTCTAGTTTTGCTCCCTTTATTTCAGATGCTACACCTATTGAATTTCTGCAATCTAGAAATTGCCCTGAGCTGCTTTGAAAGGCAAAAGAATCGGGGGCAGGTAAGTATGTGTTTGTCTGAATGTTAGTGGGGCAATCCCCTTATTGCCACCCCCCCCCCCCTTCATATAAAACTCCTTTTGTAAATCAAGCCTTCTCAAACTGAAAAACAAATTCATTACCTTAGTTTTACATACTCCACTGCATTAGCATTCAATCATCTTCCTCCGCATAAAAATGCTCTTTCTGAGGATAACGTTTTTGTTCATAATTTAAAAAAGGTATCACATGCTCTAGCGCAGATCCTTTCCCACAATAATTTTTTATTACAATAGAAGGATATAACCCCTCTCCCTACTTTTCTTTTTCATTTGTTTGTTTGTGTACTTGTTTTGTTAACTTATAATAAAACTGGTAAAAAATATAATATCTTCATCTATGTTTGTTTGAATACCACTATATATCATTTGCTTATGTGTCAGTGTTGACTTCTTAACGTATGGACTTGTTTGACAACCAGCATTTGCTGAAATGGCTAGCCACACCATTTGTAGCAATAAATGAATACATAAAATCCGATATAAGCGCCCCAACCCCAATGAGAGCCCCTAACAACTCAAATTCTGCACTTACCCACTTGATACCAGAGGACAATATTCTGTTGGGATCGTCCATTTCAAACTTCTTCTTCTCTAACGTTAACAGGACCTGAAAGAGACATACATGTATACAAAAACGATTTCATAGTAAGGTGATATTTTCTACCTGTATACAAGATGTAATTAAGCCCATCTCTAGTCCATTTTGAAACAGGTATTTCATGACTCCCATCGCTAACTACGCATGCATATTTTTGATTATCGAAGACAAGTCCTTGTGATGAATATGATTTTGAAGTGTAGTTAAAAACAAAGTAAGTCATCTCATGGTAAAATAGTGTCTTGTGTTGGGAGTTTGTTTCAAGGCAATGATTAAACAATAATTACTCAGATCAAATTCAATGTTGTATGTTGCAAAAATAGCCTCACATCTTTTGAATAGAATTCTCTTGATAATGTTTAACTCTCTAGGTATTCTTCAAAAACGAATCTTAATTTAATTATGTTTGATGCAGACACACATTATCTCTCTACCTATATTTCTTTCAAAAATGGAAAAGACAGGTTACCTGAGTGTTGTTTTCATCTGAAGTGTAGACTATTCTTGTGATAGCACCATCTTCTTTTGTGTACTCTGGCTTTGCTTGTGAAACCAGGGCCTGGAGTTAGAAGGAAGGAATTAACAGTGGGTATTAAACACACACTTCTTATCACGAGGGAAGGGGTTCTCACTTGAACGAGACTTATTTTGTCTAATTGTCTTTTTGTGTCTAAAACCTATGCCCTTTTCCTTATACACTCCTTATCAACTTTGTTTTCCTCTCTCTCTCTCTCTCTCTCTCTCTCTCTCTCTCTCTCTCTCTCTCTCTCTCTATCTTCTCTCTCTCTCTCTCTCTCTCTCTCTCTCTCTCTCTCTCTCTTCTCTCTCTCTCCCCCCCCCCTCTCTCTCTCTCTCTCTCTCTCTCTCTCTCTCTTTCTCTCTCTCACACACACACACTCACACACACATATATATACACACACAGACAATCATCCACATGTACAACAGACAAGTACATGTACACTGCCAGTAAGAAATTCAAGAAGGCTAACAATTAAGGTGGCTGCTTTACACTGGGCAGCAAGCTCATGTCATAATTGAGTGCAGTACCAGGACTTTCTGCAAGGTAAAAGGAGTGACGCACATGGACACGATAATCACAGATTGAGTTACCTTCCCTCACCCATTGTGCTAGGGTGTGCAATACTGTATAATAGCGAGTCAAATTTTACGCGAATCGGGACTTCTCAACGATTTCGCAAAAGGTTAAATTTGCGACCTTAGAGATTGTATAGCTAGCTGTTATTGCATGTAATATGCATGTACCACTAATTCTTGGACACTACCCCATACACACCAATCCAACCCCGCATAACTGGTGCAATATCACAGCATTTGTGCACCGTATTTGTTTAAGCTCGCGGGGAACTTGCCCCATTAATATTGGGAGATTATGGTAGATGAAGGGGGATTAGGTGCCAAGTTATTCTATAGAGCAGCATTTGGCTCGACTCAGAAAGAATTAAAGGGATAGTTCAGCCTGAAATTATTTTGGTTTCAATAAAAGGAGGCCCATGAAAGAAACATATTAGTGAGGATTTGATGAAAATTCGTCAAAGGATATGAAAGTTATGATCTTTTAACATTTTTGATTTTGTGACTTCACGTTCAAGTTGCTCTCCCATATGTTTGTGAACATTTTTTTTTTCGAAACATGCATTTTCTCAAAAAGATAAGTATCCTGTCTATCACCTGTGCATTTGATACATCAATAGAAATGTATTTTTACAAACATACATGAATGAAAAAAAAATAATTCCGTTGTCAAAAACAGAAAAAGAGCAATTCATGGAATTATTCTGTACACTACATGAGGAGAGCACCTCACACGTGACGTCACAAAATCATTCTTTAAAATCTAATTTTCCTTTGACCGACTTTCGTTAAACCTTTCACTAATGTTTTTTTTTATGTGTCTGCTTTTATTGAAACAAACATAATTTCAGGGTTAACTATCTCTTTAACTCTATGTGTACTACATGTGCCCTTTCTTCACAGATCCCATAGACCAGCCCCTCATCTGGCACGCAAGGGGTTAACGGAACTTCTCTCACCTTCACGACGCCCTGAGCGTCTAACCGAAAGTTGAAGTCTCCAAAGACAAAGAAGGGAACTCTACTGTGCTTTTCTTGAGCGAGCCTGGAAAAGAAAAAGCAACAACAGCTTTATCATATATACATACTCCATAAAAAAATCCTAAAATCTATGTGAGCTGCATACATTATAAATTCATACTGTACAATCAAGAGTTTTAGCTATGTACGACACATGTCAGTGCATGTGTTCTTGGATATCGAACACAAGGATGTTTTTTTTTTATCTGAATAGTCAAGGTATTTAATGGCTTCCACACAAGATAACAAAAACGATTGTTAGTTGTTTGTAGGTTTCCATGGCGACAGTCAACTCATAAATACTGTTAAGAGAAAAGAAAATTTAGTAAGAGCATGTGGCTGTATTCTTGCAGGATATTTGACCCACTTATGCAGTGAGGTAAAAAATTAATTTATTATTCACAGTCAAGTCTTTTATTAAAAGGGCCATTTCACCCAAATAGAAAATTTGTTCAAAAAAATGCAGAAAGGTCAGATCAGTTACTGTTTGAGCAAAAGTGACAAAATTAGAAGAATGCTATCACTATGAGAAAATCACTAAGAAAGTGCCATCATGACTATGAGGGGTAAAAATAGAAATGAATATTTTGGAACATCACAGCTTTCTATCAAATGGTGTCAGTTTCATAAGCTTCTACATTTTATAACTGATCCATTACCTGTAGACCTCATTTTTAGGTTTTTGTCAACAATCTCATCTTCATGCTTTTTATTGGTTTCATTGACAGCAATGTTCTGGGTTTATTGATAGCAAGTTTCTACAGAGTGACTCATCTCTTGAATGAAACATGTACATGACTTGTGCTTATACATACCTCTGAATGACAAATTCTAATGCTTTCCGTCTGTTTCTGCTGTACTGAGATGGGAACTGTTGAAAAACAACACAAAACAACACAGTCACTCTTTATTTACTGACATTGTTGCTATGTATTCATGAGACCGAGACCTTAAAGGGATAGTCCACCCTAAAACTGAAATTGATTTTAATGAAAGCAGAAACATAAAAGCAACATATGAGTGAAATATGATGAGAATCTGCTGCAGGATAAAAAAAATTATGATTTATTGAAGTTTTGATTTTTATACGTCACATGCGATTTGCCCTCATTGCCCTCATTGCCCTCATTTTTTTTTTAATGTTCATTCTTTCATAAGGATGTACAGGGTGTATACCATTTGACATTTAATTTGATATATCATTAGACACATGTTTGTACTTACATACCTCTATGAACAAGATTTATTCCTTCATCAAACACAAACTAAGAGCAATTTATTGATTCATACAGCACACAACATATGGGAGAGCAACTCGCATGTAACATCACAGAATCAAAAATTATTGTAAAGGCATAACTGTCTTATCTTTCTTTGACAATTTTTCATCAAACCTTCATTAATATATTTCTTTTGTGTTTCTTCTTTTATTCCAACCAACTTAACTTAAGGGTAGACTTTCCTTTAACACTTGCATGATTTGTAGCTTGTTGCAGTATTAAAAGCACAAGCACATAATAGTAAAGGGGAAATTCAATTCCTTTGAAACTGTTGAAGTAACTATTGCTGCCTGTATCATCAATTGAACACATAAACCTGCTGCTAACCTAAACTAACATACAAAGATTTATAACCCAATATCAAATTCATTTTAAAGGACACAATCTGGTGTCATGTGATTAAATAGTTGCATGTACATGAACCCAATGCATTATTTGTGATCAATTTATTTGTTGTTTTACTCTGAATAATTGACATAATCATGATTGTTTTTGGTTTATCGATTTCAGTCAACTCTTTAGGCCATGTTCTTTAACAAATGAAGCAGAAAAAGCTCCTACACTGGCCAATTTATAACTGATATCGCTACAAATATTATGAGTATGTGTCCAGACATTTCTTTGCCTTTCATTACACGATGCACAGGTTTAAATGCCAAATGGAATATCTAACACAAGACCTGCTTACCGTTTCCACGGCAATGACGTTGCTTGCATCATGAAACAGGTGCACGTTGACAAGTTCAAATTGCCTGTGGCGAGAAAGGAAAGGTGAAAAGAGTCAGTAAGCATCATAATATTTAAACGGTACATTAGTGAAATTGCACTTAAAGCCAGAAAAGCAAACTCCTAATGGAAAATAGGAAATGAGAAAGTGATGGATTTCAGGAAAAAGACTGTCACCAGTATACTGTCGTCGGTATTTTGTTTCATGCATATCATGTCAACATTATATGGTCTGCTTTAAGTTTTGCTGTATTTCGCATCCATGGTTTCATTCTCTGAAAGTTTAGGTACAGAATCCTAAATGTACATTTATTCATTTTAATTAACATTTTAATACATTAAGTCGCTATCACCGCCGCAATATCAAAGTCAGGTACACACTCATGCAAGTATGCTTATCAAAGAACTACCTCATTAAATCATTTTGCTGAATTCAAGTTGTATTCACAGCTATGTGTGCCAATTTTTTTGCTGCAGTAAGAATATACACTATCATATAAAATACAGAAGCAGGGTACCATGTTATCAGTCTGTGTTTTGTATACCGACTTCAGATTTAAATTCATAATCATTCTACATGTACAGTTGAGGCCAAAAGTTTACATACACCTGGTAAGAAAACATATAAATATGATTATTTACCACCATAAGAACATTGGGGATCCTTTATTTTGATGAAGATGGTTGGGTATGGTATCTACTTTATTTTCAAAGAGTATGTTTTCATAACAAAAATATTTAGAAACATATATATGGTTGATTGAACTTCAGTTTGGATAAATTCAGTGGGTCAAAAGTTTACATACACTAACCAAAATTGGTGATGGTGGTACCTGTATTACCCTAAGTATTTTTTTCTTCTTTTATTTTTTCACTTGTTGGAGTTGTCAATAAGCTTTCTGTATACTACTCCTGAGGTTATTGTCAATTCCTCCAGCAAGATTGCAACAATCCAGTCCCATTTGCAGATTTAATTGGTTGAATACCATTGTACTTTTAGTCTGTCCATATGGTTTCTACAGAGATCTGGTCTGGAAATTTGACAACCCTCCATAATCTCCCTTTTTCTCTGTTTCACCCCTTTGTAAACTAATTAAAATGAATGTTTGGGTTTTTGTGGTGACTGAAGACACAATTTGAACAGGGTTACTACTTTTAGGCTGGTGTATTAATATGTTGCTACATGCTCCAACATCTTAATACACAAACAATGTGTAATCTCCATTGATAAACCCTATTGATTGTAAAATCGGATGATGAACCATGTAGCATCATGTTAATAAGCCAGCCTAGAGGTGGAAATATATTAAAATTAGGTCTTTAATTACCACATTAACCCAAACATTCATTTAAATTAGTTTTTAGAGTGGATAAACTAAGCAAAGGGGGATTGAGGAGGGGTTGTCACATGTCTAGACCAAATCCCTGTAGAAACCATATGGGCAGACCCCAAACATGGTATTCGCCCAAGGACACCTGCAAATATGACTGAATTGTTGCAGTCTTGCTGGAGGAATGGACAATAATCTCATAAGAACTATACATGAAGCTTGTTGGCAGTTTCAACAAGTGAAAAAATGAAAAATAAGGCTAAATATAGGCAACACCATCACCAATTTTGGTAAGTGTATGTAAACTTTTGACCCACTGAATTTATCCAAACTGAAGTTCAATCAACCATATATATGTTTCTAAATATTTTTGTTATGAAAACATACTCTTTGAAAATAAAGTAGATACCATACCCAACCATCTTCATCAAAATAAAGGATCCCCAATGTTCTTATGGTGGTAAAAAATCATATTTATATGTTTTCTTACCTGGTGTATGTAAACTTTTGGCCTCAACTGTACATGTACAGATGCGACTGCGTACAGCTGCACAGTTGATTGCGCGCATATGAGCTCATTCAGGTGCGCATAAAATAGCGCGATTGCGTGCTCTTGTAACGCGCCGTCTCTGCCAAGGTGAACGCAATTTATTGCAATTGATTGCGTTCTCGATCAAATGAGCTCATACGCTCGCGATCAGCTGTGCGGTTGAACGCAGGCGACACTGTAGTTATCAAAACAAAAATAGTAATAAATGTATATTGATGCAGTTTTATGTTTATCACTGTTTTCCTCCTTTATGGTCAAACAGGAAGTTGTTAACCCCCATTAGAAAAAGTATGTTACCACTACACGGATAAAACTACATCAATAAACACTGTTTTCTTCTGTACACCGCGATTCTTTCAATACGCAAATATATTTTTGACCTGTACCATTTTATGATATATATTTTCAGAGTATGCTGGCACATTTATATCTAAAACACAGTCCAATATGTCCCTAGGGGGTTGCACTTGCTTATGGTCTTGTGGGATTGTTAAAAAAAAAATTATTTGATATCACATCCTTCACAACCGTTACATCACCACAAGGGTAAATGTTTTGGCAAGACATTCAATTCACTTTGCCACCCTTCACCCAGGGGCAAATGTAGATGTGGCTTTTGGAGAGGGAAGTGTTTTAATTTGACATCACATGAACGGAGGTTTGATTCTCACATCCATTACATTACTACAATAGGGTAAATGTTTTGGCAAGACATTCAATTCACTTTGCTACCCTTCACCCAGGGGCAAATGTAGATGTGGCTTTTGGAGAGGGAAGTGTTTTAATTTGACATCACATGAACGGAAGTTTGATTCTCACATCCATTACATTACTACAATAGGGTAAATGTTTTGGCAAGACATTCAATTCACTTTGCCACCCTTCACCCAGAGGTGAATGTAGTTATGCCTTTTTGGGAGGGAAATGTTTTAACTTGACATCTCATGAATGGAGGTTTGATCCTCACATCCATTATATTACTACAATAGGGTAAATGTTTTGGCAAGACATTCGATTCACTTTGCCACCCTTCACCCAGGGGCAAATGTAGTTGTGGCTTTTGGAGAGGGAAATGTTTTAATTTGACATCACTTGAATGCAGGTTTGATCCTCACATCCATTACATTACTACAATAAGGTAAATGTGTTGGCAAGACATTCAATTCACTTTGCCACCCTTCACCCAGGGGGAAAATGTGGACAAGATAGGCTGTTAAGAGGAAGTGCTGACAGTGTGTAGAGTGCTTGTGGAATATAATGATCCTTTTGTTTCTTTTAATCTAATCTACCAAGTCCATAGAGTACCAAAGTGGTACCGTCATATGAGCATGTTGTCAAGACAACTGAATCTAAACAAAATTACTCCAGTGAAAGATTAACGGTCCGTTTTTTCCTAGTGGGCTACTGTCGGGCACCCCCAATGAGAGTCTTCACTGTGATCACCGCTGCTCGCGCAACCCGCATGATTTAGAACCGGTTATCTTGACAATCTGCTCAAATGATGTCACACTTTGGTACTCTATTACGCTTTGAAACTGACCTTCCATTCAGACTCCATCTCGTTCGCATGAAACCCTTTCTTGACCACTTGCACTGGAAAAACAAACAAACAGTGATTTATCGATGGGAACGATGGGGATGATAGTAATGGGAATGATAATGATAATGATAATGATAATGATAACGATAATGATAACGACAACGATGACGATAATGATTACTGTGGAACAGTATGGAAATCTTTTACAGTATATAATCTTGAGTCAGCAAAATTATGCATCAATCATCAAATTTTTGGTTCTAAAAGGTTATGTTATTTGTGGCATCATCAAGCTAAGAACATGTGTCTGCTGAGATCGTACTATAACCTATCTTGGCCAATAGAGGTGCCTGAGCCCCCACAATGCACAAAAAAAGCCCCTCAGAAAAAAAAAACATGTTTTTCATAAGGGATTAAAAGGCAGAACAAAGTTCATTGTTACAGAGAGCTTAACTATCTTCTGAATAGTATTTATTCATAAAGTTCATTGTGTTCATATCATGACAACAGGCTTGAGAATTACAGCAGTTCATGCTCATGATGACATAAATAGCTGGATATTTTGAGTTCTGACTAGCTAATCGCGAAATTGCTAGTTATTTTGCCACTTCTGGGTGGCGAAGATGGCCCCTATAGGTCATATGTTGGCCAGTGAGTGAGGTGGTTAGACTGACCATGACCAGTGACTATCAAGTTGGCTTGATTACAAACCTCTGGAAAGAAATGAACCGGAAACTTGAGTTTTTCTTGAGTTGTGGTTTTGGCAAGGTCGTGTGAGTGTGTCGCATGACCACAGAGCGGCTTGTACTTGCAATCTGCGGAGGGAATAAATCAGGAGGGGGAAAAACAAGATTGGGATGTCTTCATTAGAGCAAAGTTACAAAATGGCAGCTTTTTAGTGCAACTAGTGAAATTACCATAGGCTTTGAAATGAGAGAATACATTTACTGCAAATTTTCATCAAATTGCATTTAGGTAACGGATTTCCCTTGAAGTATTGAAATGTAACGCAAAACAGAAAAACCATCAGCTTGATAATAAAAAACATAACTTTGTTGCTATCACATTTAGATGGTTCAATGCTTTGGATCATAAAATGAAGGAATTTTCTTAACAGTGTATAGGAAACAAATCAGCAAAAATGAGAACATATTCTACATCATTTCACACTAACTATTGACATTTGGAGTGATTAGTGATTAAATCACAAATCCTCAAAATTTTCGGCTCATGAATTTAAGACCATTGGCATGAAGATTGCTCAAGATCGCCCTTTTTAAGGCTTTTTGTCTTTCCAGTTCTCTATATTCCCTTTAATTAGTTTTTAATTAGTAATTAGTAGTTTTGTATTCCCTATAATTATGTTTCATTACAATGAATTAACTTGTACATTTACTTTGATTAATCATTCAATTATAAGAACCATGTAGTTTCATTACTTTCATATAAATCAAATAAAATGCAACATATTTTACTATGAACCATTAATCAAATTGTTATACAAACCCTAGGGTATATACAATTAATGTATGAACCTATTTCCCTAAATGTATTTTTATTTCAACAGATTTGTAATGAAATGCGAGTCAGGCTCGACTAGCTCATGTGCTATATCTGACTCCATATTACTATTAGTTATAAATCATCATTGATAGTCTTTAAAAAATGTTTTTGTGACATGTGTGTTAAGTATTCATGTATCTATGTAATGAAATTGTCAGTAGAAATGTCATGTTAAGCAGTTTCATATATTCTTGTCAATGATGATGATGATGGTAATAAAACAATCAATCAATTTTTCATTTCAGACTGACGCACATCAGGAAGGGTATTCTATCAAAGCTTGATGGTGTTAATGTATGCAAAAGACATGAAAGGACGTTTATTACTGGCTGCCTCTGGGATAGGGGCGCAGGACATGCGCTCAATAATACTGGTTAAAATTTTCCTAAAATAATTTTCGGAATACCACAAATAAATTTTTTCAGGACAATTTATCTTAGGGGAGATTTTTTTTTTTTTTATCTCTGCGAATTTTCGGAATCCCCCCCCCCCCCAGTACAATATATCCTGTATACCATGTAATGTAATAATCCTTCATAATCATACCAACAAAATGACCAACAACAGTAAGTCTGGTTAGATCTCTTTATGATAAGCCCCTATGCTTCAATGTATAAAAGCTTAATCTTTTTATGATATATTCCTGGAGCTGAATTTGATTACAATTGAATATATTTCCATGAGAAGCGGTGCCTAGATGCAGGTTTCACTTTCAACTCTAATGCATCTTCCTGCTATGTGAAACCCACTCCTCCCCCAGGGGGATGATATATTACTCCCAGGTCACTAAATATGCAACTGACAATTTAATACGGCCAAATTCATCATCTCGTTATTGTGTCTCGTCATCCCGAAGCCCTGTATTTAATAACTCTGTGTCCGTTCAGGAGAGAAAGGAGGGCTTCACATTCACTTAGTCCAGGGATGTGTTATGGAAGGATATGAAGCAACTTTCTTCCTTTGAACCCATGTGCCAAGCCGCTGAAAAGTTATGTGTTCTCAACAGGTGCTGTTCAGGTGTTTGAACAATTATGAATATGATTGTGTGGCAACGGCTTCTCGGAGAGGACAAAAGAAATTTACAGTCTCATTTCGCTTGTCCCGTTCTGTTAATACTTCCATGAGCATAACAGGTATCAGCTAACACAAATAAACAAGTTTTTCAAGTGAAATATCTCTGTTTCACGCAAACACACACAAACGCCGTTAATGATAATACACAGCTTAATATATCATTTTGAGAGTGGTTGAATCCCCCAGATGCACAAGTTGTCGGAAAGTGAAGAAATTGGCCAATTTTGTAAGTAATAAAAATAGCTTATATGTCCGATTTTTAATGATTCCTCAATACTTTTCGAAACAAAAGCAGAGTAAAGGATCTGTCATTATCTGCCGTTAACTTCCTTAAAGTTTGCAAACAAATTTGTCAAAAACAAAACGTCTACAGACAAATGGGAAATTAAAGAAATTTCTTTTCAAGTTGACATCAGCTAAATGTCGGCACGGCACATGGAACATCAAAGCATTGTCATGATTATGGAATGCTTTTGGCATTCATGAGCACGCTTTAGAACCCATACAGATGTTTGAATATATTATGCTCGAGTTTCTACTCCTTCGTAACACCTCCCTGCTTAGTCGTAGATAATGCATGCCATGGTTGCGAGAATACAACAGGTAATTTCTCATCTTATGGACAATAGCTGTCTTTCAGAGCGAGGGAATTGAGCAGAGCAATGCTATTGTGCAAAATGTGACAGTCTCTCTTTCATAATACTGTACAAGAGGTACCTTGTATGTAATGCATACTGTCCTAAAGGTGTACACTTCACACATGACCTACCTGTACACGTACTTACATAGTGTACATACATGTCGTGTATAGTATCCAGGCAGATAATTGCAAAAAGTATTGGGTGTCATTTTTACAATGCAAGGGCAGTTTAATGATATTACAGTTACCCCTCTGATTAGGCCTTACTTTCACAAGCGATAGCTACATGTACATATAAGGTATCTGTCCATATGTTTTTTTTTCTGTGGCAAGAAAGGAAAAGTGCATCATTTCTAGAATATTCTGTTACCAGTACTTGTGCTGATGGACAAACATCGGCAAAGGTGACCGTCGCCACAAATAGTTTTATTTTATCATACCTTATGAGGCTCTAAATTCTTCAGTGCTTATATGTTTCCGAATATAATTGATACATGTACCAGCAGTGGTATAATAACAGGAAGGGGTCAAATTTGCACAAAAGTGCAGGAGTCGACATGTGAGGGCAGACTTCTCCTTGGACTCCTTCTGCTCTACATCTCTATAAGAGGCTTTAAAGCCAGGGTAGTGCTTGTAAAAACAATACATAAAACAAATACAGAAAATTGAAGAAAATACTGTGAATTAGAATTTCCCTCCCAATAACAGAACTGGAAACTGACTTTGAGCAGAATTTTATATATCAATTTCTAGATTTTGAGTAGATTTTAGGACGGTCCAAAACCTAGTGGTTCGTGTAGCCTAGAGACCAGAAACCGTAACAGCCCACACCATGGCTCTCGACTCCTTGGTGATACTCTGTACGTAGAGGCAAGGGGCAAAATGCTGAGCAATGTAATATGGTATATGGTAAACGTAGACTATGGTCACTAAGAAACAGTGCCATTCAAATGTAAATATAAGGATGTTTTTTTCCTTTGTACTAAAAAGGTAAACGAAGATATAACTGTGAGATTTCACACACATTATTGTTAGAGTATATAGACATGCTGCTGATTCCTGCCGAGTTTTATGACTTCTGCAAAAGCACTATCTTGTCTTTAAAGCATGTTCACACAACAGCACTTTGCTTCTGCTGCTTGCTGCCTGCAATGTGACACCCATGTCGTCCCCATGGCAACGAACCACAAAACTCTCTACATTTTTTGTTTATTTGTCTCTATCATCGATTGTGTAGCATAGTATTGGCCTGAATTCAGAACGGTGGTTAAAGTCAGACCGTGTACTAAACTTTCATCACAGAATCACTCTAATACGGGCCATTTGAAATAATATTAGGTCACAGTCATTCATATTAAAGTTTACATCCTTCCTGGCTGCTACCCACTTAATAAATCTATCTATAAACATGTCTTTATTTATTCTTGTTTCTTCACATATTTTATATTTTAACCTCTGCGTATTTCAGTGACTGAAACATATAAACTTGAACTACATAGTGATTTACAAAGGTGCACCACTGCTTTGCTGGAGGGGTGCAACTGTCTGAACAGTCCCCAGGCACGTCTTTATACATGTAGCAGTAGTGTGAACATGCCTTTATGCAGGTTTTGCGGTTAGCAGGTCCCACATAGTATGCATTGTGCTGGAAGACTCATAGGAGACAACAAAAAACACCTTGCTGGACAAATAGTCTATCACATTTTGCTCGAATGAAAACACACATTCAATGAATCAGAAACTGACAGCGATATGCTTTGCTGCTCAAAATTTATTTCACTTGAATAACCTACATATTTTCATTCAGACCAGAGCATTGTACAATAACTACAAATAATTGGCCCGGCCACCACTTTCCCTGATTCTACATCCTAGCAAATCAATGTGTAAGTCTTGAAAGTGTATTTCTAATAACAGAGTGATCTTTTCCTCATTTCCTCTCCAATTACAAGCCTGATGACAATTGGATTTCTTCAAATGCTACTATTTTTACACAATACGATGTATATCTACAATCTGAAGAAAAAAATTGTTCTCTAATCCTTGGTATGCCAAACTCATTATAATTTGTGTGTATTACTTGGAAATAAATACACATGTGGCAGACAAAGAGTTAAAGATCTATATTTTCCACCACAGAAGCTGTAAAAAATGTTATTTTCATTGATATTTATGATCCCCTTAATCATTGTAAAGATAATGACCATTTGGAGGGGAGACTTACCTTTGTAGTCGTAGCACTGAGCATCCTTGAGAGATTTGTGAACAAAATAGAAACTGCCTAATGCCTGCAGGAATGACAGAAAAGGGGGAAATAAAGGCCAATTCCATTAAAGCAATTATCAATTGGATGAGTTAGTAGCTTATTGAGGTATGAGTGGTTTAAAATATTATTCATATCCTGGTAATTGACCTGTAATATCCCGCTTAACCTCGAGGGATGTGTTTATTGTGTGAAATTTACCAACATTTATAGGGTGATTTAGTTTGGACAACAAGAGGATTTAGTGGATTTGGATGCAGTATCATGAAAATATCATGGCTCAAATCATTTTACACATTCACAAAAGGTTTAATAGCTTTTCTTCCACCTCCTCCCTTTTCTGACTCATTCTTATTATTATTCATGTATTTGTTTTTCTAATCCTTCTCCTGTTCCTGTCTCCTTTTCATCTTCCTCATCTTTCCCTTATTAGCTCCTCCTCCTTCTTTCTATTCTCATTTTTGTTGCCAAGGTGTGTTTTTCTTTCAAGTTCCTTTGCCTCCTCTTCCTCCAATTCTTTCCTTCCTCCTTCTTGTTATATATATGTTCGTTTTCCACTTCCTCATTGTGTTCCTCTGCTCTATTTCACTTCCTCTCCTCTTCCATTTCCTCTCCTCTTTCACTTCCTCTCCTCTTTCACTTCCTCTTCTCTTTCGCTTTCTCTCCTTGTCTACTTCCTCTCCGCTTCCACTTCCTCTCCTAACCTTCCATCTCTACTAGTACCATGTCATATAAATCACTTTCACTTTTTTTTCCGAACCAGCAGTTAAAGGTATCAATCATAAATCCATAGGATCACATGACAGAGGCACACAAGAAAGTGAAATCAGACTTTTGTTTCATGCAAACACAACCTACGGTACTTCTATGACAGTGTATACCCCCTGTGCTATTTGCCAAAAAGGAATTCACTTGAAATGGTTCTAGAACAGGTGTGGTGAATCACCCAAATTTGCATCTCATTATCTGCCCGATCTTTTTGAATGTGTAACGGACTTCTACGGCAATACCAAAACGTGGTGACTTATAGTCGAAATATTTGCGTTCACGTCTCGTCGCTTTGCGCCCAACTTATAAAGTGAAACTTTCCAACCTATCTAAGTTTTCAATGAACTTCATAATCATGAAAAAAATATGAAATTTCATGGAATAAAATGTAAGATATAAAACTGTTTTGATATCATACAAACGATAAACAGTTTGTGTAAACCCACCTACCACGTCGGCCAAGTTCAAGGTTTAAAACACATCTGAAGGATGAACGACCCAGACAGTGGGGCCACTAACTAGACCAAACAGGCTGTCCTCTACCAATAAGGCCCACAAGCCTTGTTTGCCTTATTGAAGTGCATGCACTACACATGGATATTAGTTTATATTTGTGCACTATTCTTAGCTCAGGTTTTGTTTTCTATCAAAACATGGTTGTGAGTTGTGACGTCAAATAAGCCATCCGTACTACCCCTTACGGTCATTGCAACAGCGGCTTCATTTGTTGACGTTTCTGAGGCACAAGTCCATCCATAACTCGTGACATTCGAGTCAATACTGATGACGTAGTAAAACAGTTTTTTGTGTTTGCATATATTTTTGCTTAATTTCTCCAAATTCCTTCTGCATTTAGATGTCTGGTAAATGGCTTTTTAAAAAATACAGGTTCCTAATATGGATTTGTTCAGAAAGCTTTTGACGTTCAGATAAGTTTTAAAAAATTCAGAGGGTCATTGCTCAACCAAAAATATTAAAAATTTATTTGTTAAAGTACAATCTTCATTAAATGTAACGGACAAAATTCAAGGTTGAATTGCTGCGAGGTTTTGAGTTAGCAAAGATGATTCAAGTTCCTTTCCTCGATTCTGACTGACTGTAAGTGAAAGAAAACATTTTGAGAACACTATCAATAGCAATCTTTAACAATATCTTAACAAATTTCAAGGTCTCTCTATGTCAACCTCGCTCCAGATGATGTGACCTGCAATTCCTATTGTAGAAGCAGCAGAGCTTGAAGAAAAATCTACACATTCAAAGATGCTTCTCAGTCTCTTAAACCTGCTCCATATTTGCATGTCAATGTTAGCTTTTCCCTTTGTGGGCCAGACAAAATGCTGGTCTATTGACTGTATACATATGTATCAAGTTTGTAATGCTCTTGCCAAAATGCATCCAATAAAAAGAAGTTTTTGAGCAGCATTAATCTTGATACAAGTAAAACTATATCTAACCTTCAGTTTGTAAAAAATGAACTAAATGTCAATCAAAAGTACATACATGTATCTTCATTATGCTAAGATATCTTTTTGCAGATCTATTCACGGAATACAAAGAAGAACCAATCTCTGAAGACTGGCACGAAACATACAGAAGTGTATGGAATACTGCAGGTCCAATATGTGCACTTCACCACTTTGTAACCATGTACAGTACACATCATTTAGTTGTTGCAAACATAGCAGAAGAAAGAATCAAGTTACAAAAAGAAAATCACACAAATATTCAGGATTAACTGCAGTGTGTTACAGAGGTAAACTAAATAGAAATAAATGTACATCAATGCCAAATTCACTTTTTTTTTCTCAAAGCAAACTGATTTTGATATATAATGTGGCAAGAAACGTGATTATTCTTCATTACAAAAAAAATACAAACACTATGAGAATCAGGCAGTGATCTGTGATGATACAGGCTGTTGCTTCTGAAAAAAAGGACTCAGATTTATGGAAATATCATGGACATTTCCCAGGTCTCTCCCTTGTAATCTGATATTGACGATATTGTCAGAGCATATTGTATCAGACTTACATCTCCATTACGTATGTATCTCTCTTTCCTTGCACCATTGGTGAAAAGTAAAAGATGAAATAAAAGATACATAGTGGATGGGTTTAGCCAGGGACGCTTGAGATAGTCATCATAGCAGCTCGGGACTTCTGCTACAGCCTACAGGTATATGTGCACATATGCAGGCCACACATCATGTATGCAAATGGTAATAGACTTCTCGGCAGAGAGAATGCAGGCTCACACGCATTAGTGCACGAGTATGTGCACACAAATCCATAATAATGATTATTAATTCATAATGTAAAATATTCTTATATAGCAGCATAATACCTAAATATAAAGGCCTTCCAGTACAATTTTCAAGAGTCGTATTCTGTTGCTCCCCATACTGTTCTTGCGCACACCGTATTTTGTGCACCTTGAATCATAAATATGTGTTTGGAAAAAAAGTATTATTATCTTTTTTTCACCAATACATGTATCAGTGAGTAAATGGTTATCCAATGGCAGAATTGGTCATTAAAAGCTACCAGACGAGGGATCAGTTGTCAGGCATCGTATTAGCGTGGTCTTTATCTCTGCTAGATCAACTCCAACTCCGCTCCTTCCTCAAACAAATCCCCTCTCAATATGCTCTTTATAATAGCATTTAAAGGTAGTGTTTACATTTCTTTTATAGACATAACTACATTGTCTAAAACATTGTATGATCGACAAGATCGACATATGAAGGTACACTTTGTTAAAGATGAAACTAAACCGTAACAATGAATGATTTTCAATTTTGTCCTAGTCTGCTGTGCTATCAAGAATACAAATCCACAGCTATCATCATTCCTCAGATTTGCAATAAGAAAAATTATGCAAAACAGTTTGGTAATAAAGATTGCATCAAATACAACTGATAGTCAAATTGATGGAATAATCTTGATGCTAAAACTTGATTTACATTGTGACATCACTAGGCATCAAATTAATTGACTTTAAGAATTTGGCTCCAAAAATCTCAAATAACATTAATTTTTAAAATATTCAAGGTATTCCTCCTCTGCCAATCAAAATGTTGGTTTTACAGAGTTAGTTTATGGCTGGTGCAGATAGGCCTAACCAGCACTGTAACAGTTAAAACTTCATAATTGCATCATTTCCAATGCACAGAATTTCATGGTCAGGTTGAAAAGGTATTCTTTTTCTTCCTCGTAGCCATAGGTAGCTTGTAAATGAACTTGAGGTAAGCATGACGTCAGTCGTTAATCATCAAACACATGATAAAGTGCAAGTGTCATAATAAACGCTCTCTCCTTCCCCCTCCTCTCGAAATGTATTTGTTGAGCGGTGAACGTCATTTCTACTCTCGGCAAACAGCTCATGTTTGTTTAGCTAATAGCGCGGGCTGGTGTTCTTACACCCATTGAGGAGTGAGCTACCCATGCAAGCTTCAGCAAATTACCATTTCACTTCATTAAGTAAATTGAAAAGCAATAAAAGCTAATTGCTTTGCTGCGACAGTTTATATTCTCCATCAAAGGCTACATAGATGTAGACGTATAGTTTGTGTCATGCACTGCACTGTGCATGTGAGACACAAATGAATTAAAGTGGATTATAACACAACATGAATAGGAGAATGTTTAAGTAATTTTAATAAATAGATCTAAATAAACGAGACATACTTGTGAACAAGTATAAGGTGGTCTGCATTGGCAAATTCATGAACAGGCATGGGCTGGTAAATGCACGGTGACACTATGGACCTTCAATCGTGACACCATCTATTCATATTAAAGCAATCAGAGACATTGCTCAAGAAAGCTCATAGGGCACCTATTATACTAACATTTCAGACACTTGCCTAAATGGTTACATGTATATGCTAACATGTAATTAATAGTCATGTAAGAGAATGGGAAGAGAGAAAAAGAATGGGAAAGAAAATCCCAAAGAGAATGACAAAGAGGGAAGATAGAACAGAAGAAGATGGCAAGATAAACATTGCAAAAGGAATGCAAAAATTGACCCTACCCACTCCAGGAATCGAACCAGGGGCCTCGAGATCTTAAAACGACGCCTGACTCATTGAGCCACACATCTTCCCATTCACTTAACACGTAATGCCCAGCATGAGCTAGAATGATTAAGAAATCGATATTCCAGCTGAAATTTCACCATGATCACGACATATTATTAATAAATAGAGATGACGCCCCCAAAAGCTAGTAGAATCAGCTACAACATTATAAAATTTCAGAGTAATAGAATTGAACATAAGCGAGATACAGCTCCTAGATGCTCGTCATGTCATTTCATAAATGCCCCTTCCATTGACATAACACGTACATATGTCTGATTTTGACATTCATGTCTATAATCAAATTTACACCATGTAGATCGTTCGCTTAACGCACGAAAAAACGAGCGCACGCGCACATACATGCAGAAATTTTTTAAATGCTAAAAATTGCTTGAAACATATGCAAAACAATTTTGAGTTGATTTGGAGGATTTTAACATTTTGCGCGTGCGTTTTTCCACTAACGTACGCCTACGCGCACGTTTTTTTTGCAATCAAACTAATTGCAACCTGTAATACATACCCTGTGCAATGAGAAACATGGTTCAAGGGAAACAGAAAATGTGGACTTTATAGACATGTGGCCTTTTACATGGTAGGTCTAGGTCGCTATCAAAACATTTTCACTGTACAGTCACTCAAAGTACACTCTGAGGGGATTGAAATTGAGTGATCATTTAGATACAGGTGAGCTTTAGACAGGTTTGACTATACTTTATAAAAGATTACAACCTTGCAATGCTGGCAAGTATTCAACTACAAGTACATATCATAGTACACATGTATATCATGTTTATACAAGTGAGTAACGAAGGAAACACATGCTGGTACAAATACTGTAGTACAAGTCCTCCTCAATGAATTCATTGATACTCAAAGTCATGATCTTAAACTGAAACATGATAACACTGCACAAGAAGGCCTACTCTGAATCTGAAGTGCTAGAAATGGTAAATGGATGTGTAGTGTGTCCCAGAAAAAAGGAAACCTGTGTTTGGAAGTCGATAACGTAATCATAAAATATCATATTATTATAAAAATGACAGCAATATTGAAAGTAAAGTATCTTCTTTAATTTGGTACCAAATTCACGATGAATTGTTCAAGCATAACTGATTTCAAGCAATTACAAGTGCTCGATGTCTGAAACGTTTTGCGCAGAATAATGAATGTTGTTTGCACTATGTTGATGCTTCCTTACAAATCTTGACCATTTGTCCTGCGCAACTTGATTTTGACAATTATTTTTTAAACATCAGTTGCTCCTCAACGCATGACTCTTATCAATCATGTGAGGTGTCAAATGAAAGCAGAAACACCGTGCTCTCTAAAGATGTGTATAATATTCCATGGTTTTTTCAGTCAACTAGAGAAATAACACAGAATCTCGGTTCCTTTTTTCTGGGACACACTGTATGATTGATACAGGACCATGGACTAGGGAGAATCTTTGTTCTTTCAGGCTAACATATGGTCTAATCTCATCATTGGATGAAACGCTTTCTTCATGGTTATACGGCCTTTTTGTTTGTTGCTAAGAATCTCACTTTGTCTGTTTGTGTACATTTGCAAAATCAAAGTGATCCATAATAATAAGCCATTTTCTAAATTTATACAATTCTCTCCCAACTGCGTAGCAACATGTTATGACATTCACCTGTATCTAGTGATTCAATTTCAATTGGTAGAATACGCTATGAATATATAAGATGTTGCTATTTGGACAAACCTTGGACAAGTTTTGGAGTAACTAATAGTAATGTATTGTTTGAAAGATGTGCATAACATTTGCATACATACTGACAATTGTCTATTTCAGCTATATCCACTGTATTTTAATACACAAAAATAAATGTTTAATACAGACAAATATATTACATGACATGATAGATCTATCATCTTTCAGGACTGATAGTCAACCATTCGAAAAGGTAATATGGTGATTGGGCAATTATGAGGGCAGGGAGCTGGATATTTACTGCAATTAGTGTGATAGGATGTGTGTACAGTACTTTTACAGCAATGCAACTTTGCTCATCTGCATGCAGCTCTCATGCTCAAAATGGTAAACCAGCCAAGTAGCATCTTGATTATAGGCTACACAGATGTCTGTACATAAACCTAATGTAGACATAAAGTACCCTTACAAATATTTATCTAGTACAGAAACCTGACGTAGAACTGCAATCACTACTAGTTTAAAATGTAGTATGTTAAGTGTGTGTAACTCTGAAAGAGTACTTCTGTTTTATGACAATACCATCAAACTACAACTCATTTAAACAGTTTATTGAGAACTAAATTGTATTAATTTTGCAGTTGTGTATTGTTATGTAATCAAGTATAATCAATTTACAAATAATTGGCAGTCATTGTAAAACAGGAAAGAAAAAAGGACCAAAATGATCTCATAAGACACATTATGAACTTTTACATAAATATTCTGCGTTACAATACACAACAATACTCAGTAATAAGTTGAATTCAACTTTATACATGTATTCTTGCTGAAGCAAAACCAAACAGAGTTTAACTTATTGTGTAAGAAAAAGGTCACATCACCATGCATGCATGTACTCTAGTAAAGACTGCCTACTAGAACATTTGTACTTCACTTCGGCAGGAGCAGGGTGATCATATAAATGTTCTATAAAGCTTTTGCTATTTTCCCTTTAATAAGACTACAAATATGAAGCAGGTTTCTTCTATAACGATCGATCAAGTCTGTCTGGGCTTATCTCTCTGGTCTGAGTAGGCAGTCCACACAAGGAAATAACATTGGGCTGTTTACACTGAATGTAGGTTATCCATTCACTTTTTTACCTGGAGTATGCATATTAATTGCAGTCAGCCAGTCCCTTTGAATTCCTGCCTTCCCCTGGGTCGTAGCCATGACAACATTTACGTCAAACCATTTTTTTTCCCTTTTGCCCAGTTCATTCTATATGAGCTCAGGCTCCAAGTACACACTACACCAAAGCCCATAAACCTAGTCTCGCTGAGTAGACCCTATTATGTGCGTAACAGGTCAGTCCTCTGCACTTGTTCCTATAGTTTTAGTCTAATAGTCCTTCTTTCCACCAAGAGTGCATTTTCCATTTCTATTTCATATGTGAACATATTCTCAAACCAGACATGAACATGAATACTAACTGATTTATGCTATGTTGTAAACTACAATATGTACACATACATGTAGATTTGTTTAACAAAAACATGTATTTATACTTATATCCATAAAAATGCTGGGAAACCAATTTGAATGTCATGCATGATCAGATTTCAACTGCAAATACTAGAGAATTACCATTGTGATGCAGTAAAGGGATAAGGCTACTGAGCATGGCATACACTGTAGCATTGTAATGCTGCATGAGAAAACTCACACCAATAACAAGCCCTGAAAACTGGTTCTATAAAGGTGTCGTGACTCAACTTTAATTTTGCTACTTCAGAAATATAACCTTTGAAAAAGAAAATTAAGCACCATGTGCACCTAATCATCACAATCTTAAATCTTAAAAGGTCTGCATCGTATCATCAAGATACATCTCAGGATGTCAATGATGGATCAGATTATGTACCCCTAAGTGTATTTTAAGAGATAATGGCAATCTACATTTTGGTCTTAAAATAGTTAGCATTAAAGACAGGATATCCCTCTTGCAGGTCAAAATAAAAAAAATGTAAAAATCACAGAAAATGGAAGAAACTACTGTATTCGAACTTTCTTCCCAATGATAGAACTGGAAAGATAGAAAGTGGACTTTTAGCAATTGCTAGATTTTGAAGAGGTTTTGGACAAAATCTCCGTTCTTGAGACATACAGACCGAAAACCTCTGTCTGCACTGCAGTGCATGCGTACAATATGAACCATGTCTGCTGCCCAATCATCGCACACTGACAGGGGAAATACTAATTATAAATATAGAGACTCTGGTTGCTATGAAACAAAGAGCTGCAAATGTAAACAAATATGGTTTTTCACTTTTCCTGAAAAGGTTTGGGAAGCTATGACTGTGATATTTCATGATACTATACAAATATACCAAGCTGTGAGATTGTATAGTGGAAATTATCTATCTGAGGAGGGAGTGGCATAGAACTATTTTTTCCGAGGGGCGAAGCCCCCGAGGAAAAAATAGTAACTTATGCCAGTCCCTCCGAAGATGGATAATTTTCACTATACTTTCGAACTCAATGCTTGGTATATTTGTTTTATATCCCTTTTGTAAAACAATAACTAATAAATACTATTTAGAAAATAGTAAAACTTTCGGTAACACCATGTGGTTGTATGTCGCCTTTTTTTTTCTCTGTCTGATATCGGTTCATCCCAGGTAAATGCGCAACACACCGCGCACTGCATTCATGCGCGCACTAATTTACGCCCGCTCAGGTAGAGAGCATGCGCAGTAGTGCCAAGGAAGAAAATAGTAAATAGAGCATGCGCAGTCCTCCCCATGAAAAAATAGTGAAAAATATCCGGAGCTGAGGCAGATGTAGTCAAATTATTTTGTAGTCTGCGATCATCAATTGACCAATCACGTTCCCAGAATACTCATGAATATTCATAGAAGGGATATAAACAACGTTATCTGGAGGGTAAACTGCTGATTCCTGCCAGACTTCACAACTTTTGCAAATGGGTTTCCCTGTCTATAAAAGAGCATCTAATGTATATGTATTCCTATATGCTCAAGGATGGTATATGTATCAGTCCAAAGCTGACAAAATAGCCAGAAGTAGCTGCTTTCTGATTTTGAAAAGTAGCCTTGAGGTTGATATTAGCAAGCTTTCGTTTTGAGGACGGACGGGCTCCAGAACGGTAATCCGACACCAAGATCGATCTGCGCATGCGCCACAGCCCGCTCTGGAATCGAGAACGTGAATTCTGAGATTTCTCGTCCTCGACGAGTAGAGGACAGCAGCCAATCAGCGCCCGTACAGATTATGTAATGCAAATCGCACGTGCGTTTTCAGGGGCCGGTAGCGGGTGTGCCAGATGACGTCACACACTGCCGTTCGCGTTCTCTGTCTTTTAGCGAAACTGCGTGTGAATTGCCGCGGACGGACGGCGAGAACAGATTGCTCACTGATCTCGTTTCCGTCGTGGGGTTATAACGAAAGCTCCCTAATGAGTCTTGATCGGATGGAAATAACCAATAAACATGCATTTAAGATGCCAACTTCCTGCTGTTATGTAATCCAGCACATGATATATTACCTGTTGCACACTGTCAGGCTAAATGGGATTATTCTAGTCTGATGAATATACACCACAAAATGGCTTCCTACTTTGCTGTCTAGCCCTGGATTTGGTTGGAAGATTACCCAACCAAATTGCAGCTTTATATAGACTGATGAAAATGTAAACAAATCGCTATTTTGTCACTTCAGGCTATGAAAATGCAAATTACAGCTCACTATTTTTGCCACTTTGGACTGACAATGATGGCTCTTCAGAATTTATGGTTAGATAGCTGTTGTCTACCGTATTCCAGGAAAGTTTGATATTGATATTGCAATTTATTGTCCAATTGGAAATTTCATTTTCATTGGTTTACAAAGATGATACATTGATGCAAATAAGGAATATTACATCAAACAAGTTACATATTTAACAAAAAGACATATACAATTATTAGACAGTTGCAATTATTAGCAGTTGCCATGGTGCACGGCCACGTGGTGTAATTCCAATTTCATCTAATTTAGTCTTATTCCAATCCATTCTAATTTGGTTTTCTTCCAATTTTATCAATTAGAACAATCTTGAAACTACCTGCAAGAACAGGAGGCTTAACCAAAAACCTTAGCTTTAACCCAAACCCTAACATTTAACCAAACTTTAACATATGCCCTTATCATCAGTTTGTATTTTAAGATGAAATGGGAAGAAATTTGAATGGGTTTATTGAGCCGGGTAGGCAGACCTACACGTATCTACTTTGATCTAGTATAATCTGTGTCTATGTCAAACAAATTTTAAATACCAGCTGTTAATAAGAAAATGGTTTAATTAGAAACTAATTGACATTATTTTATAATTACACAAAACCACATTTATGAAATATTGCTTGACTATTATGCTTCTATTTTTGGCACCCATAAATACATTTATTTTACGCTGGGTGCTTCATTTTTCGACACCCACAAGTTTCCAGCCAGGGAATCAATACCAGATTAGTAATTATTATTAACAGTCTCACAAGGTCTCGTAGTGTTAAGCTATGAATACTGGCTTTTGGATCCTTTTGAAACTGTAAATGATGGATGAATTGTATGATGCAGAATCATACACTGAGTGACTAGTCTTAGATAACTAGACTCTATTTGTCAGATGGGATAAAAAAAAAACAACTGTCCAATATCCTTGAAGCCAGGCTAACCTGTAGAATCAGAGAAAGTACATGTACACTCTACCATTCCTGTTACCAGGGTAACGTGACCTTAAACTGGGCTCTCTCTCTCTCTCCTTGCCATTCTCATATTTCCTCATCTACACATTACATCATATATGGGACTGCAATAACTGTAATGATCGAAGCAGACGTAACTCTGGATGATATTTTTCTTTGATTTGGGTGATAAGAACGGAATTAAAATTGCAAGCTTAAGTATGTTACCTGCTAAGTTGGACTTCACAATATCCCCAGCTGTTCCTGTTGCAGGGTACAATGTATGTAATGTCCATGATATTCCTACCTGTATGTACATGACCATATTGAACCTAACAAAATCTTCCATAGTAATAGGACATTGATCAGCCTAATCCCAAAAATCAGAAATTAGGGCCCTATTGTGCAAACTTGGTCCGGTGACGATGTCCCTGATGTTTACTGACTAGTCACGCCTCTACAGTACAGCAGCTAGTCTCCCTTTAATACGAAGATAGACCGCATCTATGTGTGCATGCAACCAGGTTTTGGAGTAATCATGCACGCACATCCTCGTTTCAGTGAGGGAGAAAAAGAGAAAACATTGCAGGAGCTATTTTTAGTTCGGGCAATGATGTCTTAAAAAGACCACCATGATCTACGCTGTGCATGATGAGAAAAATACAATTTCCACAGGGTTCTTTCATTTGTTTGTCTGTTTGTTTGTTTGTTTGTTTGTTTGTTTGTTTGTTTGTTTGTTTGTTTGGTTGTTTGTTTGTTTGTTTGTTTGTTAGTTGTTGTTTTGGGGGGGCGGGCTCTTTATGCATAGCTTGGGATAAATCACCCTGATTCTCCACTTACATTTCTCATTTGATACATCTTTCATAAAAACATTTCATTATGCAGAGAGCTGGTAAAGCCACTTCATTGGATGGTGGATAAATGATTGATAAGCATGTAAAAACAACAGTCATTGTGAATCAGGGCAACAAAATTTGGACTATATGTTCATTCATACTTTATACCCTAAACCCCATTCATTGATGACATTTTGAAATATTGAAAGTATGAAATTCAGCATAAATTAGCAATATGACATGTACAGTATGAGATATTACAGTCATAGCTTCATTAACCTTTGCATGAATAGTAAAAAGCTAACCTTGAATTTATTGGTATGCACTCCTATTTTGTATAAAACATTACAGCACATACATGTACAAGTGTCCCTCCACAACCTAGTGTAAGAGTGAAGGCTACAAGTACATACAATTTACACATGGCTCATATCTACTCCAGTACATGCAACAGTACTATGTTAGCCTATATCATCTGGGGAGGATTGATGGATTATGATAATGCATGTTTAAATTGCTACAGTGTATCTCACTCTAATCAACATTGCTCATCCACATGCCCTGGCATGTTTGCACATCTTTCATTAAATTTACAATGCATTACCTAAATTAAAACTTGAGGCCAGCGCAGGTTTCAAAAGGTGGAAATTACTCTGAATGTATTAGTTGTTGCCACTTGGACAAACCATGGACAAGCTTTAGGGTTACAGTTAGTAACTTATTGTCGCACGACATGAACATAATTTGCATAACAAAAACGTTCTGGTATTGGTAATATCCGCTAGAATGATGGCAGGCTCACAGATAAAATTCATGTTTAAAGGGAATATACTGTACTGGGAAGACGAAAAAGCCTTCAAAAGGTGATCATGAGCAATCTTCATGCCAATGGTCTTTAATTCATGTATGGTCCATTTTAGAAACTTGTTGAAAGTTATTTGCCCTCAAATGATCCACATTTCGAGTAATTAGTGATTAAATCACAAATCCTGAGATTGTTCAGCCCAAACATTTTAAGGTTTTATGATTTATTGACTAATTACTCCAAATGTGGATCATTTAAGGGCAAATGACTTTCAGCAAGTTTCCAAAATGGACAATAGATGAATTTAAGACCTTTGGCAAGAAGATTGCTAACAACCACCTTTTGAAGGTTTTTGTCTTCCCAGTACAGTATATTCCCTTCAAAATTCAGGTTTCATGACAAGACACTCCACCCATAATTCTTATAAAGTTTTGTTGAAAATCACCTTTAAGAGCCTGAAAGCCAGGCCAAATCAAGGGACTCATAAATCATTAGGGTCCAACCTAGAAGAAACAGAGAGTTGATCATGTATAAGATGATCAATAGTGCTATTCTCATTGGGCTTTAAAAATTGAGATGTTAGAAAAATCGCAAAGTAAGGGTGGAGGTTGCCTAGCCACCGTACCAAAAGCCGAATGGTCCCTATTGTCCCCTAAATTTTTCTAACATCGCAATTTTTTTAACCCAATGAGAATAGCTCTATAATCACAACTAATATCAAGAAGGGGGGGGGGGGGAGCATTACATTTCATGCTACCCTCATCCCTTTATACTTTTCAATGAAATGGAAAAGTCACATGACACTTGGAGGTCCCCAAGTAATCTAATCTTCAATATCATCAGTAATTGAATGTGCTATTGTCATCAGTTTGTGAGACTTCTTCGTGTGAGAAAGGTCAACACCTTCACATACGGATTTGACACTAAGATTTGAGACCCACGCCAAGCATGCAAACACAGAATCAGGAGGTGATGCCTTCGTTTGTGATGTGGTGAATGATACTTGACAAAAGTGACACGTACAACTCATTATTTAATCCATGAAAGCGGGGACATATTTATCAAGTCTCTCCTCCTCTTTTCCCTTCTTTTTCCGGTCTTTTTCATTCTCTCAATCATACACTTTGAGGAAGATCATCTTTTCACAAGGGCTTATTTTTGCATTGATGCACAGGTCTAAATCCCCCTGAGACCCTAAGATTTTTCTTCTTCCTCCTTCTGCTTCCAAAGGGCTCTCATCAGTGTCAATTTCATGACACTACGTGTACAGTGTATGTGCAAATTGACCTTAAAAATAAACATAAACTCAATTGGTAATAATAAACATCATGTGTAAAGATTAGCACAAAAAATATATAAAATCCTAACGTCAATATGCCCACACACAATCTAACTCTTCCTCTTCTCTTCTATTTTTTCTTCTCCATCTCTTTCCTGACATCCATTTCCTCAATTTTCCAATAGTGTAAACACTACTTGAATATTAAACTCCAGTTGCCAATGAATGCATGGGATATGTACATGCAGTAGCTGCTGTTATTAGATTAAAAATTTTAGTCCGTTTCGAGCAGTACAAGGTCACACTAATCTCATTATCTCATAAATATACGTGTATGTATCGCGTGTGTACTGTACATGTAGGCCTACATCAAAATATGAAGATAATTATAAAATAGGTAGGAGGACGGTATTGTACTGGATATGATGGTATGCTCATGTCAAATATTCAACCCACCTGAATTAATACAGTAGTAGGACATGTTATGTCTAATCAAACTTCGACCACAAATATTTGATTTGGTGTTCTTGCTGTAATTAGACAGTGGGCACAGAATCAATTAAGAGTTGAATGAGACCTACAGGTAGTAGCCGACATGATGCAATACACACACACAGTCGTGAAAATGATCATCACATTTACTTGCAAAATCTTATCTTCTCATTGCAGTGATATAAGTGTTTACTCTGCTTTACACTGAAAGAACCCTACATTGATTAGCCTGGTGTCCAGGCTGTCGGGCATTTCTAAAACAAACTATTCAATAAAGGGGTCTGGCTGCAGTAGACTAATCATTCTTTTTTTTTCTCCAGCTTCCCAAATGGACTGAGAAAATAGAAGAATGATCCAGTGACTAGTCTTAGATTACTAGACTCTATTTGTCAGTTCGGATCAGATATATCCAACAGCCCGGACAATAAGCTATGTATTGATATTTTGGCAGTCACTTCACGTACATGCACCAGTAGATCAATATTACAATGTACACACGGTACATGTACACGGTGATCCCTACATAAGGCTCTTCTACACTAAAAAAAAAAAAATCACTTCCGGAAAATCACAACTTTTCATCCCACTATTTCCACTGGTGTATAAGCACCGAGTTTGACTGCCAACAAAACTGACAAATTTGTTGACATGAAGTGGGCATGTCTTGTCAGGATATTTAAACTGATGCAAAACATATTACTCACATTCAAAATATTGATTATTTCTTGTGTGCAAGCATTTACCCTAGTTATACAGTGTGTTTAAAAAAAAATGTCAGAAAACTCCCACTCTTGAGCGGGATGTTGAGAGAGATATTTTTGATGCGTTTATATGGGGTAAGTTACCTAGCAACATTCACCCATGTATATAGACCATGGGCAATCCAACCAGGGTGTCTTTACAAATTGAAAATACATGAGAAACTCCTCTCCCAAACATCAAGCCGGTATACATAGGTACTCTGGCATCCAGGCTTTTGGAGGTGGCTAATTCAATAGTATACACACTCACACTATCCATCAAAACCATGTGTGTCCCCCCCCCCCCCCACCCCCGCCCCCACCACCACCACCACCCAAATGATAGCAAATTAACATGATTATTCCATGCCGTCAGCCAAGCGCTCTCCCATCTCGGCTTGATTCAACAATCAATTGCTTCCCGGCCACTTGCCCCTGAAACGCCCAGCCCTGCCCAGCCGCATGCCCTGACTATCCATTTCCAGCGCTATTTATGCGCCCAATTCCGCTTGACATTTGGAAATCTGATCCCAGAAAGGTCATCCTTTTCCGCATTACGTATTAGATGGCAGGTGATGATCGGCTGATCCCGTCGATAGGGTGCTTATTAGCGGATTGCGATGAATATCGTTATCTAACGATCACCACGGGAGAGTTGTGAAGAAGGGTGTTGGTATAGTTACATGGTTGAACCCATAACGTGCCAATGGTGCATTATTTCACCATCAATGCACACAATCACATAGAGTCTGACACACAAAGCATTGTGTGAGTAAAATTTAAAGGTCCTATAACATGAAAATGTATGTTGACTTACTTTGATGCAACTTAATATTTATAACAAAATCACTAACTGTTCCATGGAATTATGTGTCTTATATTTTCGAATAATTTTTCTTTATTTTTTCTCAGCACTGATAAGCTCTGCCTCCAGAATATCCTCCAACTCAAGATTCCCCTTGTGACATCATCAAAGGTATAATTAGCAAGTTGCTTATCATAGCATCATGTGTTTATACCATGAATACAACGCAAATTCACACGGAACTACAGTGTAAAGTTCCTTCTGTAATAACAAATCTACACCGCTGTTATTTTGCTGGTTCACTTGAAGGATTTGCAGTTGGCAGCTGCTACAGGGATAAGTGCACAGTCTGTAGTGCCTGCACAAACTGACCAGTCATTGAGTATTGATTGTTGCATAGCAACAACGCTGGCTCCTTGTTGCTTAGTAACAATGTTAGCAAGGAGAAAATACTCAGGAGTGTTATATGAGGTGTGAAATTTGATTTTCAAATAAGATGGTGAGGCATGTTCATGAACTTCTAGCGGCAATGATGAAAAACAGTAAAAATTCTGAGATTACAGTTTTAGAAAAATCCTTATTTGTGTTCTTTTAAGATGTGAAGAAGCAATGGAGCTGAATATCTTTGGTAAGTGAGGTTCCCCTTCCATACCTCGCAAAAAGAAACACATTCAGTTTCATTTTCATAATGAATGAATCTGATGGCAAAATTATACAGTCATGAATACACAGTTTATTTGTTTTATTGATTCAAATATGAGTACTTGCTTTATTTTTTTCTAGGAAGTCTCCTTCCAATGTAAAGCTGACGGTCATAAGATGCCCTAGACGCCAGTGGGTACTGTATGTGTACTGTAGCATGGCATGACAGAAACTAAAACATAGTATGCACTTTAAGTACTCACTGTGAAAGCTTCCTGGGTTTTGAAGTCCTTGTCGAGATAGATCCTTGATCTGTCAAAGTCCTTGAGTGTTGCACTGTCATACAGTATTCTGTGAGAGATGGGACATTAATAAGAAAAAGAGGGGGGAGACAGAAACAGATAGACAGAGGCAAAGAGAGAGATGGTAGGAGGGAGGGAGTCAGAGAGGGATGGGGAATAGAAGGGGGAGAGGGAGAAGAAAGGAGGAAGAAGAGAAGGGGAAAGGAGAGAGAGAGGGAGGGAGGGAGAGAGGGAGAGAGGGAGGGAGAGAGGGAGAGAGGGAGGGAGGGAGAGAGGGGGGGAGGGAGGGAGAGAGGGAGGGGGAGAGGGGGAGGGAGGGAGGGAGAGAGGGAGGGGGAGATTGGGGAAGAGGTAGATAGGGAGGTAAAGAGGGAGGGAGAGAAAAAGGGAGAGAGAGAGAAAGAGTTAAAGACCAAGTTTACCCATTAAACATGTCAATTCTATTTAAAACTTCATTCAAAATAATGAAGAATGACTCTAAAATGACAGATTTTGGTTCAGAAAGTACCAGACGAAGCCCGTCTTACTTTCCGGTTTCAGTCGCCAAAGCGTGCGCCGACAAAACTTACGGGAGTTGCCATCTTCCGCGCTACCATTCAAAATTGTGACGTCACATACGAACAAATTAAACCTCTACACCCATTGGTTCCATTCTGTACTCTCTCGTACCCTAATATTAATAAATGCATAGACATAAAACTTGCCCTTTAATTATGATATGGAGCACTCTTACATAAGTTGCACAACGTACATACATGTATTACTATTAAAACCACAGTTGATACCATACCTCCCAATCTGTGTATATACAGAGTGCAAACATATGGTGTATAACGTATGTACATATATACACTACATGTATTACATTGTGTGTACTGTAATTACATTATACATGCAGCAGTATGCTTAAACTTTTTAATTAAATTGATACAAACAGCAGACAGCCTTACATACTTGTGTACTGCACATATACATGTAGGTAATGAATGCAAGGTGGAAAAAATGTGTTACCACACACAGCACTGTCCTACAATAATGGGTTTCTACCATACATGTATGCAAATGTACAGTGAAAGCAATTGTTTAACATCTAATGATGACAGCAAGTGTATAATGCCATGAAATTTGCCTTCTTGAAAAGGTCCACATGACAACAAAATAGTGCCCCATTTCTCAATAATTTATGAGAATCATGCCTATGGCTCAATGAAGATGCAATACTTCCATTGGAATACAACATAATGAAAACGATATGTTCCACAAATATGTCTTCCCTGATAATGTACATTATGTACAGTACAAGGACATACCATCAAATACTGAAAAGGTTGCATAGAATTAATTTTATCATCTCATTCATTATTTAAAAGCTACACTCCTAGATCATAATAAAAAAAATATGATAAAACAAATGGATGGATACATATCAGCTTTGAGCAGGTTAATTAAACATACATGTATGTACAGTACCATGACAACACCGACGACATAATGTAAGCAATCTAAAATTAAAATCTATTGATGGTTAGAAATACCTCAGATAACTTCTGTCACCCATGACAATACAGTATTCAAGCTTTTTTCCAAAGACAATCAATAATTCCACACATATTTTTTGTGCACATTTGTAAAAATTGAAAGTGTTAATCAGCAGAGAGCTCTCACTTCCAACGAAGAATGTTTAAATTACATGGAGTACCGTCAGCCCTTTAATTAATACAGATTCAATGTACTCTTCTTCTTGTCAGAAAAGAATGCTTTACAAAGATTTTCTCCTTGATCCCATTTTCAGAGCCACCAATTCTCTGCATAATTGACCCTCGTTCAAAGGGATGGATATCCATTTCTTTAAACCTCCTTGTTTCCAACGGATCAATTTCATTATGAACATGTATGTACATGTATGCAAATGTTACGTATACCGTTTGAATATGTTACTAATGGTAACCCCAAAGCTCATCGAGGTTTAATTGTCCGAGGAGTGCCAACCAATAAATTCAATGTGCATTCCATCAATTGAAACTGAATTTTTGGATACAGGTGAATTGTCATAACTTGTTACTTCACAGAGGGAGAAAGTTGTGAACACATTACAAAAACAGCTTATTAGATGTACAGTACTAGTATAATGTGTGTTTGCAATATGCAGGGTCCCTTGTCAGCTTGCAATTCATTAATTTGAGTAAATATGGCTGTATATCACTGAGAAGAAATTTTGTATCACAATGAGCCACATTCTGACATAAATTTTGTGAAAGATTGCAGGATACTGTGAGAGAACATGGAGTTTCATGTTGGCTATCAATGCACATAATCTGTATCTGACAGCAGTGCACATTCCCAATGCATACCTTTTGCGGTAGGTCGCGGTGTACCACAATGGACGATGCCATCACACATAGATAGAGCAGTGGTCTGAGCAATAGTGACAAGCTTAAATAGAGTTCTCCGATAGTTCGCATAGATCTATTCAATAGCGTCATGACTGGTCATTAGATCACCAGTAGCAACCACATGATATGCAATCTTTTTTTATATCATTGTTTTGGGTTTATTAGCCAGTTATAAAAATTAGATTTCATGCTTTTTTTCTGAATATGGTAATTTAATGCTGACTGGTTAGTATGTGTCTAGAATAAACTGTACAGTCATATTTTTATAAACAGTGGGAAAAAATGTTTTTTTTTTTTTCTGGTAATTTTTATGATTGGCAATATAAGTTCTTCACTTACAACTGATTCATAAAATGTCTTCAATAAAATTCAGAGATTTCTTTTTTCTTGTATTGGAATAATACTCAATTCTACTGGTATGTGGCTACATGTACAAACATTTTTTTTCTTGCTCATGGAATATATCATATTTTACAATCCAGTGAAGAAAACATTGTTTCTGATTCTGAATTTCTGATTTGCCAATAAAACTTCAATGAAAAAAAAAAGAAATAAAATGTGATCTTCCAATAATAATTTCTCTATCATTTTGTTTGTAACTCTCCTTCACAGTCTCAGCTTATTGGTTTCAAGGAGTTCCCGGCATGGCATCATAACACTGTAACAAAGGCCATTCTACAGTACAGTTTATCTCAGGCTATCACTAACGGGCACCATTGCCTTTGATGGATCGCTCTATCCAGGCAGCGATAATGAGACTGCCATCCCAGAATCCCAATACCCCAATGTGCAATACAGTCAAGTCTGCTCCCGTTCCCCCAGATGGTGGAGATGAAAAATAAATCATTTATAAATTGCAAAGGCAAAAGGCGCAGTGCTGGCATATCTTAAATAGCTCTGCCAGCTAGTTGCTACACGTACAGCCAGCGCTGCATGCATGGCCATAGCATGCAGTTGTCTTTTGGATGCTTGTGGAATGTCCACTGTAGATTAAAGTATGCCAGGAATGACATACATGTGCATCCAGGAATGTAGAGTATGTACACAAAGATGTTTGTTGATGTTAGATTACAGCTTGTGTTCCTGTTTTGTAACTACAGCACCTCATGTCATGATACATTACATGTCCTGTACGTCCATGCTACATGTAACTAAGCCGTGACATGCTTTCTGTGTTTTAACTACATGCACAATGTACACAATTAACCTTCGTAATGATTCCAAGCGAAATTAAGGTGATCGAGTCTTTATATTGGCAATACAAAGGTTTAACTACTTTTGCTCTTCAAATTAGCAAATTCATTATTCCAACTTGTATAATTGTACATCAATGTTTCCAATGAAATTCAGTGTTGCTAATTAGAAAGTCAAATAGTGATTAATTTTTGCTCTGAATGCATTTTAACAAAAATGAGTCAAACATCTCTCATGCTACACCTGTGTATGTACATGAACATGTAGGACCCAGCATCACATCAGATAATGTTGTCATCATGGTTCCTGTTGATATTCGATGTCAGGATTTTAGATGATGTTAAGACAATAAGCCATTCAATATTTCTCCCTGACTGCAAAGTGATGCATTATTTTATTACATGTATAGTATTCACAGTCTGTATCTAGCGATTCAATTTTGATGAGTAGATTATAAGCCCCATTTACACTTGCTAAGATCGCGATTTTTTAAATCACGATTTTATGTCTCACCATTTACACTTGCCCACAAAATCCGCGATTTGAAAAATCATGTTTTTTGCTAGATACTGCGCATGTCCACCGGTCATCCAAAGGAGACAAGCGTGGTGCATGGTTATTATGACGTCGTAAGTGGAGCGCCTTTTGACAATTTTACAGAGAAAGATCAAAGTCAAACCGCCGGGAGTGCTGCATGTCACGTGGCAAAAAATTATACTCCGGGAAGTGATTTTTCTGGCGCGACGTTTTGGTTGTTTGGATGTAGTTGCCTAGTAACTTACACCCAAAAGTCGCGATCTTAAAAAAAAAATCATGATTTTTGCTCGCCAGTGTAAATGGGCCTATACTCTGAATTTATAGTTGCTCGTCAGACAAACCTCAGACAAACTTTGGGGATACTTTGAATGAAACCCATCCAAAATCTAGCGATCGCTATAATTCCGCTCCACATCAGCTTTCAGTTCTATTTTGGGGAGGGAAGTTGTAATATCATCTCTTTTTCTTCCACTTTCCATGATATTTACAAAACTTATTTTTCAGCTGCAAAAGGGCTACCCCGTCTGTAAACAATATTCACTTAGCTTACCACACCTGTCAAGGCGAGAATTACAGATACAGGTTAACATACATAAATGTGTTTGCCCATTTCCAGGTGCTCCCTACAGTACAGTACATTCCTAAATTGCAGTAGACCACATAACCCACATTGAAAACCTCACTCAAGAGCTCGCGCCGATCGTGGCTTCCTTTTTTTCACCCAGGTACATCCCTACATGTACATGTAGGTATCAAAACTAAAAGAACATGTTCAGCTCCTCTAGATACATTCCATTTAGTAGGGCATTAAAGTTATGATCAACTTCAGTTAATGTGATACTATATAAATTTTCCTTCACTAATCTACCGTTTGGCTGGTTATTCTGGGATGTTACATGAACTGTACAGGTACTGTAGATAAGATCTAAAAATAGTTCAATTTACAGGCTTCAAAAGCAAGTGAAATGCATTGGACCATTGCATCTTTTGCGCATCAACATGGCCAGTATTAATGTACCGAAGGGACAGATTACTACCAGGATGTGCACATTGAAAACAGTGTGCGTCTGCATTTGATAAAACTCTATACGCTTACTGAATCGGAACAATGCAATCATGCATGTGAAATAGGGTAGGAAAAAAGTCCTGATGAAATCTTCCAACCAAGGACCTCATTCGATCAATACTGCTTTGATTCCACTTGTAAATGCCATGGCGGTACGCCTAATGAAAAAAATATTGATTGGTTTATCTCCCTGAATGATTTAATAAGGGATTTACTCAGTATCCAAGAGCATGATGCTTGTAACAGAGTTACTATTTTTGTTGTTTAAAGTGTACATGTACGTACACTGTATACATACATTACCTGCATAATGTTCAAACATTGCATTACTAATGGCAACCTCAAAACTTGTCTGAGGTTTGTTTGAGTAGCAACAACTAATAGAACCAAAGTGCTGTGTTCTACCCATTGAAAGTGAATTACAGAATACATACAAAATGTGAAGGTTATTCTGCATTATTACGCAGTTTCGGAGAAAGTTGTGAACACGTACATTACGAGAATGGTATTCTAGCTACCTGTACATGAAGCCAATCTAATGCACTATAAAACAATAGACACCTTTTATTTTGGAGTGTAAATTGTTTGCAGTAATCAGGGAATATGCTGGTATAATGTAAAGTATACAGTCTAGACTCTCTCATTTCTACTGGTATACAGGGGTGGTATTCCAGAAGTTATCTTAAGTTTTCTTTTAAGTCCCCAACTTGAATAAGAGGTACCTTTTTTATTTCCTTAAAGACAGCCAGTCCCTTTTTCAGATCACCACAAAACCATGGAAACATTGTCAAAACATATAGAGAAGTGTTAGCAAGCTTTATATTCCACATACTAAGAATGTTGCTATATGATTTGTCAAGAGTTGATCACGTGATGAAGCGTAGTTTTTCCCATCTGATCACCTGAGCAGAAAAGTTCGTTACACTGTAGGTGATAGTACTTTTTTGAGAAGGAAAGTTCGTTACACTCTAGGTGATAGTACTTTTTGGTTTCGCTGATCTCTTCACTCCTCACAGTCCAAACGCGTGATCAATATTTTGAGTACGCGCGAAATAAAAGTGCGTAGCTCGGACTATCGGCGCAGACGACACCGCGGTGCGCGCGCGGAAATTAAAATTTTTGGTTATAGCGCGCTGCGCCGCGCGCGTACGTACAAAGCAATGCAGGCCGCCCATTTCCCCCACACAGTACTTCACCAAAGCAAGTGTGCAATTCTCTACCACCTCGTACCAAAATTGACCTAGAATTTCACTTGCCTGTAATTTATTACAATTAAAGAGTATTCTCGGAGGACCTATGTTCTCACCGATACCGCACAGGTAAGAGAATTTCGATTACTTCTTGCTTTTCCGTCAAAATCTTAACAATTTGCATCACCATGTCATAGTGTTCGTTGGAATTTGTAGAGTCTATATACCATAGCAACGTTCACAAAGTCAATTTGCTTCCGGGTTTCGGAGCGTCGCGTGAATATGTAGCCGCACCGACACGAATGCTTTTGTACGTTAAATTGTCATTTATTTTATAGATTGTTGGTATCAGATGTGGAATATAAAGCAAATAATCAACTCTTGGTTTCAGGCAATGAGACGAACTATCACTTCCTCGTCGATCTGAATGTATACGCTATCTTTCCTCAGCTAAAAGCTTCGGAAAGATAGCTACATCCAGATCGCCTCGGAAGTGATATTTCGTCCCATTACCTTCACCGACGTTGATTATTTGCTTACTATATTCACAATTTGAAACTGATACGTAGTGTAAAATTCAAATAATGCACGTAAACAACGTCTGATTAATAGTCTTTACCTCAGGCTCTTAGCAGTTTGTGTTGAAATATCTGCTTTATTGATTAATCTGTTTATTAAATTATAAAACGCATTATGAAAAAATTTGTTCTATGGAAGGAATCATCTCCAAAGTTTGGTAGTTACTCATAAAATTAGGATTTCACACACGCATAATAACCACATAGATACTGTAACAAAGACTAATACTTTTTTCGTGGTACGAAAAAAGTCGGTTTGAAATTTAACGGCTGATTTTTTTTACATATACAGAAAGCTTCAAGATCCTATATTCTTAGAAATGGTCTTGAATCACACTTTCTTCAATTTACGATCATGATAGACGATTTCAAATTTTAAGCTTGCAAAAGGGACGGACAATCTTTAAGTGAGCACTGAAGATCGTTCTGGAATACCACCCCAGATGTGTAGTTAACCAATGGACTTTTCAAGGCCCAGTAATGGAAGGGATAACCAGTGTTAGAGCAGAAATCCCTCAATATGAGTTCCATGAATAAATTGTGATTAGAAGCTACAACAAAATTTACAGGCAATAATTAAGTTCACATGTTTATGTGTATAATGTAGAAACAAGTATGTGTACAGTATATCTGTGACATACATGTAGAAAACCAGAGAATAAGTTCCCTAATGTGATACTTCTACATGTCATTTACATTGTATGAAGATTGTGAAATGAAATGATATAGTGTACTCTTACAATTCTTCATTATCATACAGTGCTCTTTAAAGGGACTCCCTTTGTTTTGTTTTACTGTCAGCAAAATATAATTACTAATCATTTTCATGGAATCATCATTCTCTATGACTTGAATTGCTTTTCAAAAATGAACAGTGAAGTTGAAATGAAAATCCACATTTTCCTGTTCATTCATCATTTGTATGTACATAGAGCAAGGATATGTGTAAGTACACACAAACTATTCACTCAATATTCTACCCACACATATTTTGCAGTGGGAAAAAATGCATACAATGTACATGTATCCCCCCCAAATGCAACTAGAAGAGCTTTTGTACAAAATATTGTATACAGAACTCATCATCTATTTCATTTTGTGATATGAATAGATTGCACACTATTTTGCATAGCCTGGTGGCAGTGCACTGTGATGATACCATACTACAGACTTGATATCAAGCCAACTGATATGAGGTACGTACGGCAGCACATAAAGCATTCTGTGTAGTAATCAGCAATAATGCGTATTCCAGGACAGTCCACTTGATAATTGAATTCCCATCTCCTGTCGGAAAGCTTTTGTCTCTCAGCTCTTGACAGTACTCAAACTGCCAGTAGTCAAATTTCTTGACTATCCGTCTTAAAGTAAAGTGGTTTATGTAAACTGATATCTCCTAGAAGTGACCAAAAAAAAAACACCCCAGCAAGGAGGCTATCATTTTTCAACTGTTCCCCATTTTGAAAAGACAAATTGTGGGGGAATTTTCATACAAAAACAGATGTTTGCTTATACTCAGTAATTACTCAAGGTAAGTATGATATTCATTACTAGGTACATGTATCAGCCATATCAATTTTCTCATTCCCTGGAATTAATGTTAATTTTCAAGTCTGGTTTGATTTAAGCGAACTTCAGCTGATCCCATCGTGTGATTCTGAATCCAAGCGAAGCTAGGGCCATGTTGCATATCAATGGTCACTACTATGGTAACAGGTGCAATAATAAGTGCTCATTGGCTGTTGCCATGGAAATTACCATTGATGGTAAGTTACCGTTACAACGGTTCTTCTGTCATCATCATTAGGGTTCCCTGTAATGGGGGGTAATGTTTACCACTATATCCATTACCACTAATGAATCAATGATGGGAGAGGCGGGGCAGGGAGCCCGCTGTAGGTATCTGTAGTACATGTACTTACTGGATGAAGTTGTCAACGTGCTGCATGCTGATCTCAAAATTCTTGCCTCCCAGCTCCTGGCAGTGCAGGGCAATGAACTGTGGCTGCAATCTCTCAATAGTCTGAGCAGAAATGAAAACACAAACAAAATATTAACCCTTTGTGTGCCAGATAAACTCTTGCTGTATGGGGGGATTAAGTGTATTACTTGATAAAAAAAAAAAAAAGGTCACAAGTAGCACTCAAAGAGTAGAGGAAATATTTAGGTGATATTTGGTAACATTTTTCTTCAGAATATTTTTGTGGTGAGACTCTGAATTTATTAACAAATGCAAATGTACCTAAATCTTTTGATTTTAGCATTCTAGTAGCGGAGTAAGTCACTTGAAAATCATTAATGTTGGTTTTGTTTTTAGGAAATACATTAGGAAACATTTCATAAAATACATGTACTCATCTGACATTCTAAAGCCAACTTATTGATAACTGCCTCAAGTTAGAATAACAACATGGTATGTTTTACTAAGGTTCTTATATTGTTGTACTACCGACTGAAAACAAATATACACTTGCTGCTAACCTCGCTTCCAGGCTGTCGGGCATTTAAAATCCAAACTACAAGTATACATTTGGGTCTAGTTGACAAGACTAACTTTCCACTGCATCTGGTCGATCCTTGGCGAGCGTAAGTACATACAACTACAGGCTGATTACTGATTAGTCTAGTGCAACCAGAGCTGTTTATTGTATAGTTTGGAATAAAAAATGCTGAACAGACTGAAAGCCAGGCTACACTGCTGCTGCCCTTTTAGCCCAGGCAGCTGAAGACTAAGCGGATGTAAAATAAAGGAGGACAAACTGTCACAAACAATCAACGTCCAAACAACAGGGCAGAGTTAAATATTCACTCTACGTGCAACGCAGTCCCAATTTCTCAATCATTAGGCATCAAATTTTGTGCCCACACGCTATCGTGAGTCTGCATTTTTTTTAAAGTGTTTGCATACTTTATAGTTAGATCTCAATTGTTTTATTATCGTATGTGAATCTGTTGCCAATTTAGAAATTGAGAAGGGTAATAGATCCACTTTCACTACAAAACACCATCTGTAACGTATTTAGGGTAAATGTAGTAATCATTATCCCATAACTCTGTTAACGTCAAAGGTAGAAACTACATGTACTTGCTATGACTCACCTTACAAATTTCCCTGTTCTAAAAATGCACTTTAACTTCATCTAAATTTGACATACTACTTCATGTACAGTTTACATACATACTACCAAAAAAAATCCATAAATTCATGACATGTTTTTGTACACTGTGCTTCCCCTTATTCCAATCAATAAATAATCCTTACCGCGTAGAAGTTCTCCAACCATAGAGCCATCATGTGAACGGGCTAGAAAGAGAAAAAAAAACAATTGTTAACATTTCATGAACCTGAGAACAAATATCATAGTTTGAAGAAAAAAAATTATAACAAATAAGAAATAAGTTAAAACAACATTTGGGGGGTTTGCAGGAAATCCCTTACACAAAAGACCGAAATACTCTAAAATCCATTTCCTTGGAATTGCCAAGAATAAAAAAGTTTGTTTCGATGAAACAAGGATGTTAGTGGTTAAATTATAACAAAAGATTATTGTTGTCTAACCCAGTCCCAAAATAAATTACTCTTTGCCCATCAATGCATGATGTAGTGCAGTGCTCATGAATATATGTACTGTATATGCAAGAAATGCACTTTGCATGGTTAAACCTGACTACATAGACTACCCATAGAGAATCACAATCATGTTCTTTATGCACACGTGGTCTTTATGAAAAGTACAATTACAAATTTATTTATGTACTTGTACATTCAGACTGTTTCAAAGGAATTCAAGTACAATGACCTTTACAGACACATTTATGTGGCAAATGAAATACACAGCTTTTGACAGAATAAATTGAATCCTTTATCTGAAAGGATTATAAATGTTTTATCCATTTTGCAGGCCAAAATTTAAATTTAAATTTAAAAGAGTAGAAGAACATACCAATTATTAATTGCCCCTCAGAATATAGGAGTGGAAAACTAACTTTTACTGAAACTACATGTACATGTACAAAGAAGTGGGTGTTTCATGCATCATTTAAAGTCTACTAAATTCTCTGTTAAGTTTCATCCATGTACAGTACTTTTAAATGGCAATGACATAAGTCTTTGTTGTTTTTTGCGGTTCAAGTTTACTAGTCTACTAACTTCTCTGTTAAGTTTCACTGATGTACCGTACTTATTGACAATAAGGAAACGTCTTTGTTGTTTTTATGACTCAAGTTTAACCAAAGTTCGTTGTGTCTGCACACTACACTGTACAGTTTTATCAAATGAGAAAACATGCACTCTTTATCAGACTGTCTTTGTATACTGTACAGTGTACACTCTCAGTCTTTTCAAAAAGAGATCTATTTTTGGGTGACGCGTCCCCTCACCTTTGATATTTCAGTGTGGATCACCGTTTATAGCAAAACCCCATGGTAACCCCCGGTCACCCCGTGGTTACCCCCTGGTTACCCCCCTGGTTACACAATCTTGGTTCCTGCTTCTCATCGATGACCTTTCCTGAGATCCTGTTCGGGAAGTGGCACACAAGATCACCCTCCAGGAATAGATATTTTGATGGGAGACCTTGTTTATTTACGACACAGAATGTCTACCCAGTAATGGTCATTCACAGATTGGGGCTGATAGTGACTGCATTTACCTTCATGTGCGTGCAGTTTGTACTCTAGCCAATCACTGTAAACTTCTTGATTTTCTTCTCTCCTCTTTTCCAGTGTGTGTTTGTGGGGAGGCCGGGGAGTGGTTACCATAGGAACATACTCCCATATGAAGCATAAAGTGCATTGTACTGCAATGTACCTTTCTTTATGATATGGACTAGTCTTGTTGGAACAAGCTTCTAACAGAACTTTATGATCAATACAAAGTCCACAAAACTATGGTGTCATCGTGAGTTATGAAGGAAAGCACACATTAGGCCCTGATCTGGGTCATTATGGATACTATGGAAAACATTATAGTTTATAACTGTACACTGCATGTGTCCAAACAAGTACTAAACAAAACATTTCGGTTTACATGTTGGTGGTTTATAACCAGAATGAACCTGGTAATTATTACTCAATTTTTTAATCTAAATTACTTTTTCTTTAAAAGTTGTTCATGCATGATGATTTACTAAGCCCTCAAGAGCTCTTTCATTTTAGATTTGCAATCGGTAAAATCACATGTTTCTAATTGTGGCATTTGTATGATTTCAAGTAGCTCTGAATGACTTTGAACACTCTATTTGATGGCAAAGATACACATTTGAGGGACTCCCCAGTCCAGAATGAATCTGTAGAATGGCAACTGATAGAATGTCAGAGAATGTCTTTAATATCAAAGCGCATTTACCAATACTGAGTTGAAATGCAGCGGTTGTAATTTGTATTGATTGATACACTTGCGTGTCAACACATGGTTGACTGTCTACAGGTCACAGAGAATGAGTGCACATGTACATGAGGCAATATCTTCTTCCTTTTTAAAGACCAATTCATAACATTGTATCTAAAGAAATGTATTTTGTTCGAGAAAGTTATGTTTGCTCTACTATATTTTGCTTTGTCAGGTAAAACTCCTGCACATGGGTTTTCACCAGCTTTTGTGAAACAAGTCCTTATGACATTCTACAAAACATGCCCTACATGTACATTTGGGAAAGGAAAACAAAAATGTATGGTATACACTGTATCAATAAGTAATTGGAAACCAAGAAACTAACACATAACCTCCGTGGTAAAATAGAAAATTACTGGTTGCACATGCAGTGTATACAGTGTGTCATGTTCACATTAATGCGTCAACACACTAAAAGCTAAATGGAAAATGCATTCATTGCAACAGTGTGAACATACATGTAATGTGTAGACTCCTTTGAATATACTGGTACTAAATGCACACATATCAAGTACAGTGCTAAAGTACTGTACTGGGTAATGTTTTGTGTTTAGAAGTACTTAATATTCATAAACACTATCTTCACGTACAATGCATTTAAGTATCAAACATGTAAGTTCAACAACTTGGTAGAATTCATTTTGAAAATCTGGTAGTTAAATAGCATTTGTGGTCTGTCAGCTGAGGTCAACTGAGGGGCATGACTGCTTTGCTTGTTATGTACACAGGCATAATGGCAGCATGGGCTGTTTTGACAAGACTGTAAAAATGCTGTTGCATTACGTGTATATGTGTAAATTATATTGTTTAATACCCACATATTATGTACCTTCATCACTATTGCAATTTGCAAAACACTTTTTTTGCAATGTAATAGATTAGAATGTCCAAGAGAAAACAGCATAAAATGCATCATGTACATTGTATGTCACCAGGGACGTGAGAGCCTGATGTCACTAATCAGATCTACATACTGTACAACATGTACAGCCCATGATTCTACATGTTGCGCGAAATCTGTTTCTAAACAATTTTCAACAACTTCTGCATGGAAGCCTTTCAAAAGATTTAACATTCCAGACTCCAAGTCTAAGCTCATGAAGACATTACACTGCAAGTACATTCACAGTGTACTGTTTAGACTAGCACTATTTCTAATTAAATTGCAGGCTTACACGGAAGCTAAGGACTTTATTTTTGAGCCAGAATCTGATTGTTTCTTTACCAGATTAGCAAAATTTCTGGTGGATATGGTAAATAAAATGTAAAATAACAATTCTATCTCAATTCACATTGGAGTGCAAAACACAGTATATTTGTGGTGCATGTTGAATGCTATGAATGGATGACAAGCTTGACATAGTACATTACTATACAATGTATTTCTGGATCACTGTGATTTTCTGAGAAATTCACACAAGAGAGTGTATTCAGCCCAAAGAAACCCTCTCCACTAAGCATGACAATCACAAACAATGAAGGCCTTTTCAGCCAAGCATTACATAATCAGTCATTGTTTACTGACCCCCTTAAGACCTTTTTCCCTTAATCCTCATTCCTCCCTCTTCCAAATCACTGGAGGAAATAGATGCACATAAATGCTAGCCCAATACATAATCTGCTTTATTATACATTACAGGTATCAGAGAAGCTTAGAGTATGAAATACACAATCATGTAGCATACAAAAATGTGCATACTGTTAAAATGCAAACTGCCCTCACATACATGTAGCAAACTAATTTTGTGGTTTGTTTACAAGTGGGCCAAATCACAATAATGGGCTAGAAACAGAGAAAAAATAAAAGCACATAGTTTCCAGCCATTATATTAAAATCTTACAGAAGACTATGTATGGCTTACCATCCCATATGCAAAAAGATAGCGATTGCTTGTCTTTCATCAGAAGTGGGAGTATTATCAAACCCTCACGATGAATGAACGTACGTAACAGGGACGGACAAATGGGCTTATATTTTTTTTAAAATCTATGCTACAACCCATTAATTTACAATAAAACAACTGCTTGTAACAAATGTTCATAAATAAATGAGAAAAATACAAGATACATGCCATGTGTTTGAAATTTATTTCAAAAACCTTGATGTATGAACACAGTTGTCGAAAATTCAATTATTATTTTTTGGTATTGAAACTATCAATTCATGACAAAACATTTCCATAACTTTGCAATTCATGAAGACATATCATCCATTTAACATTACTATAAACTTGGTCCACAAAAGAAAATGGTTTTAAAAAAAATAAAGATTATTACAGAATGCTACATTAAGCAAGGTAAGTGAACGTACGTAACAAAGACAGACATTTTCCTAAAAATTGTTATGATGTGCTCATTATTTTGATATGCTTATATTTGGATGACTTAAAGTAAAGCCATACATAATATGCTATTTTCAGTGTAATTTTAGTGGCATGCACTATAAATGCATGTGTGGTGTAACCCACTTGTCTGCACTCTGTAATAACAAAACTTCTATCCCGTGCATGAAAATTTCTACAGCATAAGCATGTAATGACAAGCAATATACCAAGTGAAGTGCTAAGCGACCGAGGGGGGGGGGGGGGGGGGGGTTCCCCCCTCCCACAGTAGGAAGCTTTTGCAATTTTGAACTTGAAGTTGTGCAATCTGATGCATACTTAAATGTGGTAAAATAACACACACAAGCGTGCACACACACATACACACACACATATACTATGCCTTGAATGGACAGACATACATCGACAAGATCTACACATTGTGGCATACAAATACAGAATGGACTGACACACAGTATTGCATATTGAACCACACTACATATTTATTTATCTCTGTGAATTTTTGCTGTTATACCTCTTCAGGAGAAAACAAACAATGTCAACTGTGTACACGCAGGTATAGTCTTTGTTGTCTTGATAGGGGTTTGTGGTTATGAATGAAAACGGCCTCTGTGGCCATTTGTGAATAGATTAATAGAACACATAAACAACAAACAAATAATGATTAAACTTTGAACAAAATGTCTAATCATTATAAAGCATAATGAATACACTATACGTACCACAGTATTTTTTTTCTCAAAGAAACAGGCACAGTATCCATAGATGGATATTGGCAGGCAGTTCAGTAACATACAGATACAAAAAAAAACATAAACAGTATCACTAATCACTATGATCCATATAGTAACAATACTGCTTTGTAAGTTTGTGAAGAAATCAGAACCATAGCGGCATTGCATCGTTTCAAATTAGGGCATTATTTATTTCTAAGTTGTAAGATTTCTTTTTACCATCTGAAATTCTGAATTGGCTTTCACCGTGTGAATTACAATAATGATGAGGATCATTATTTTCATCATAACTATTATCATGTACATATTATCATGTCATGTACATGTACAGTTTATTGTACATGCCACCCCCCACCTTATGAGGTGGAGGGAATGCATTCCCCTCACGCCCCCCCCCCCCCCCCCCCCCTGTCTACGCCCCTGGCCCTAAAGTTGCATGGTGATCTGGGGAGTGCACCACACCTTCATGTAAGTACAGTGTATTTTTAATATGTGAAGAACATTTGCATGAATGCCCTATTACCGTGAGAAATTTACAGTGGATTCTCATTGTAAAGACCCTTGTAACAAGATGATTTTTACAGACCAAATTTCAAGACTGATGGAAAAGTATAGCATGCAAATTTCTATGGTCCAAATGAGCTTCTTATGAGATTCACTGCAATATAATTGATAATCAGTTATCTGCCATACATGTTCTTTGCCTCTCTTTGTCCTAAAATGCCTGCCATACTCTCTGTAATGGTGTTTATATTTGCTTTTCATTCAATCTCCTTGCTTAAAATGGTATAAGTAGTATGCACTGTTATTACTGAAGTCTTAACATATTTAGAATATATTTAGAAATTTGCTACATTGTAATAAATGCTGTAGAGAATCTACGTACAGTGGACCATTCTGTGTTTTTGATGAGAGTGAGAGAGAGTAAGAGAAATAGAAAAAAAAAGAAGGAGAGAGAAAAGGACAGAGAGATGGAAACAGAGAGTTAGAGATTGAGGAAGAGGTTAGAAGAGTAAGACAAGGAGAGAGAGAGAGAGAGTGGGGGGAGAAAGAGCCCAAGTGGAGCTCGTTGGTAACACTGGTATACAAAATGCACCATTTAGGCCAAATATTGCATTTACTAACCAATTCTCACACAGAAATCATTGCAAAGCAACAAGGACAACTCTTCAGGATGTGCATCCAGAATGAAATAACTCGCTTTGAAATACTTTTGTGCACATCAACTGTCTAGTCGAAATGTGTGAATTTCAAAATTCAAATAATTCTAAATATGTAACTTTTGCATGCATTGTATACAACAATTTTAACCGTGCCACGTAACCCAAAATAGTTGCTAGAAATTCATGAGCAACAAGAAATGGCATCAACTATTATCACACACTTTTGCATATTACCTGAAGGAAATATACTTATTTCCTTCACTTGTGAATTTTAAATATTTCAATCTATTGCAGAACAGCTTATGTAACAGCTTAAACTATCACCTTCCAGAAGATGAATTACTAGATGAGATAAATACAAGATACAATTCAATAACTCCACTGACCCCCTCATCTTGATGTATGAGAGTTCAATAAATACATATTTCATAGTTTCATGTTTCATATTTCATGTATTACATAGTTCATCAAAAACATGAACAATACCATAGAGAACATAAACATAGGCATGCATCATGTATGCAACATTAAAGCCTGTCTGTTGTGGTTTTATTGACGATGCATTTCCCGCTGTATATGGGCAGGACCATCACCTATAAAAAAAAAACCTGATGTGCCTTGTGAACCAGGCAGGTTTAAAGTAGAGTATTCTTTCGAAATGAGTGTAGTCCTTAAAAGGCATATACTGTACTGGGAAGGCAAAAAAGCCTTCAAAATGTCATTGTTAGCAATCTTCTTGCCAATGGTCTTAAATGAGTGTATAAGCTTGCTGAAAGTTATTTGCCCTCAAATGATCTACATTTGGAGTAATGAGTGTTCAGGCCGAACATTTTGAGGATTTAGTCATTAATCATTAATTACTACATATGTGAATCATTTGAGGGCAAATAACTTTCAGCAAGCTTCTAAAATAGACAATACATGAATTTAAAACCATTGGCAAGAAGATTGCTTACAATTACATTTTGAAGGCATTTTTGCCTTCCCAGTACAGTATATGCCCTTTAAAAGGACCTGTAAACCAGAAGGAGTGAAGAGCTGATGAGTAGAGAAGTAGACTCAACGTTTTGGGCAGATTGACTGTCTATCTTCAGGAGTGAGTGTTCGCTAGTTGTGTGGCGGTACTTATGAAGTGCCTGCGGATGAGGGAGGAACCGCGGGCCGGTGGTCTCGGCGAGTGGTGGCGCTCTGTGTGTGGGTTGGCAGGAATCGGTGGTTAGTTGGTATGCAGACATGGGAGGCTTGCATAGGCAGAGAAGCAGGAGCAGGTGTCTCTGGTTTGTGTGTGCCGGTGGTGGAGGAGGATTTTTATTTTTATCTCTTGGTGGATCCCTGAAAATAAAATAAAAAATGAGGAAAATTAATTTGAGTTCAGTGATTACGCTTGAAGATATTGTAATAAAAAATATACTTTACTTTTTTTTAACACTGGATTAAAGTACTTGTGGGCTTTTTGTATCTACGGGCTCAGATAGTTCAGGTTCAGAATTTATCAAGGTCACTTCAAAAATTGAACACAGACCCGAGACGAATAAATAATCATTTCGGCACAGATTATGTAGATTTGTCAGAATTTGTCTGCTTAAATCAAAAAGTTGGCCAGAAATTGTCCACCTCAGTTAATTCTACACCCTCAATTAAAAGTTTACGGCAAATTCATATTATAGGCCCCACCATACCAACCCCAATCCTAAACTCGTCGCGATACCCCAAGACAAATTCTTTACCTTAAGCACCTAGGCTAGCTCTGTCACCAGAAAAAAACAGTGCTTTCAGACATATCGCCCAAGAGGTAATATCAACAAATTTGCCTTTGTCCAATGATCTGTCCCTGAATGGAATAAACTCTCAAACCAAATAGTTGATGCAGTTTCACTTGTGATCAGCTTCGAAATTCTCTTGCAAGACCATTAAAAAAATCCTCCTCACTTCTCCTCACAACGTGCATCCAAGTTTAACTTCATCTTCGAGATAGGCTGCAGAGCCCTTTAAGTCTGTAGAAACTCTACCTTAAGACTGAAAAAAAAACTCTAAAATGTAACCTCCGTTTTCCGGGGATCAGTGAGTTTCAAGTGAGTTAAATCGCAGTAGGCATAATGGAAGAATAACGGTGGTCAAAATCAAGGGCAACTTTGACTGTGCGCCGCTTCTACCAGCTACTTTTACTTTTAGCACATTTCCCACACAATTTACGATATATGGGACTACACAGTTGATCAACTGTATGGTCCCATGTATCTTAAATTGCGTGGGAAAATGTGATCTACGAAAAATGGAGTCAAATCACAAAACCACTTGATCTATCTTGACATTTCCGACTTCAAACTAAAATTCGAAACATTGAAATAACAATAACTTACTTACTGAGTCCACAAACTTGATCGTTGTTATTATTCGTTGCTGATTGACGTAAAACCCATACCGCTACGGTACGTAACAAGGACGGACACACGATCACCTCCAAATTGTATGTGCGTAACAAGGACGGACACGGAGCTTCAGCGCGGTAGTCTGTCCTTGTGCGTACGATCACCTTCGTCAGCGGGAAATTGAACGTACGTAACGATGTGGACAGACAAGCTTCCACACTCAATTACACTTTTATTTAAGGAAGTGCGATAACATCATGTTTCCATATGGACACGAGTCAAATAGTCGGTTGCACGATCATAGCAAGTGCAAACCAAACGAAGTGCGCTATCCACAATGATTTGCTTTTAAGGGCTGTTACGTACGTTCGCAAAATGGACAGACAAAGTAAATCCTTACTTGAACATTCCATAAATATTTTTTAATGATCGGGCGAAGGTGAACATGCAATTGTTTAATTGACATTTATATCAATAAACATATTAAAGGACAGAACTTTGGTATATGCATGGTATTTAGAGAAAGAACACATGTTGAACGTACGTAACAAAGAGGACAGACATCCCGCTGGCGGATGGGCCTACTAATGAACTTGTTGTTTGATTTATAAACTTGGTAGTTGTGTATTTAATTGTTGTCATGTCCACAGTTCTATATTCCCCCTTTCTTGTGCAATTTATTCATACATCACTGGCTCTTTATTTTTTTTCTGCGAGGCACATGAAATTCTAAGTCCTTTTTACAGAAAAAATATGATTGCGTTTTAATGGCCTTCCCAAGATTCCAAGCGGGCAAAAAAATGGCGCATCTTCAAGTTGGAGCATAAATTTGTCTCAGTTATAACTACATGTGTAAACAAATAAAATTACAAGATAAACAACACAAGTACACATTCAAATATTTTTGTATACACTTGTTAACTTCGATGTCTCGTAAATCCCATTATTGTGATGTGGCCCAAGTACATGTGTATGAAGGCAAGAAGCAGAATTGAAGACGTTACTAATCTTAATCAACTATAGTGGTTGGTGCAACAAAATCAGACAATTTACATACGTGTAGCTCCAACAAAATGTTGGATTCTTGGGGGAAATATTGTTTATGCTGGCTGATCAAACCTGAAAATGCGAGTATGGTTTAGCAGTGTTGCTTTAAATGTAACTAGTGTTAAACTTACAAAATAGTTTAATCAGTGGTACATATAGGCTCAGCTATTGTATAAATTTATCATTCAAAACTTGCAATCAAATCTATGAAATCTGGACCTACTCACCTCTTCAAATATTGAGCCAACATTGGCCGTTATGAGCAAAATGCCAGGTTCTGACTCAATCTCCATGGTGATCCCAGTCTTGTATCCTCCTTATGGTTACGAGTCCAGATTTTGGTTCAATATCATCAAACGTACGACTCCCAACGCAAATCCAGTCTCCCCTCTCTCGTTCTCTCTTTCACTCTCCGGCTTCAACACCCAAAGTCAGCTTCAATCACTCCCTGTTGTATGGCGCCTCCTACGTGCGGTCTATAATTGTGAATATATTGTGAATATACGGTCTACAATTGTGAATATATTGTGAATATATTCACAATTTTAGAGAAATTCACAATATATTCACAACTTTAGAGAAATTCACAATATATTCACAATATATTCACAATATATTCACGATATATTCACAATATATTCACGATAAATTCACGATAAATTCACGATTGTTGCGTATTTCTCGCCAATTTTGTCGTGAAATTTTTTCACGCGCTGAGCGGTACGTAACTCATACAGTACAGCCAGAGTAAATCTTCACCATATATTCGCGATAAATTCACGATAAATTCGCGATGGGGACGAATTTGTCGCCAATTTTGTCGTGAATTGGCGAATTAACCGCCAATTTTGTGGTTGAATTTATCGACAATTTCGTCATGATTTGGCGAATTTATCGACAATTTCGTTTTGATTTATTTTGCATATACATGTATGCTATACGCGGTGCGGCCAATTCAGCCTCGAGAAGAGCATCCGATTGATAGAATATAACAATCCAAGGGTAGGTATCGTTTTGTTATTCTGCATTTTCTGACTTAAAGTCTGCTGACGCTTGTGGCTTCATGCTTGGTCAGGCTTTACTGCGATCAGCCCGCTCACTGCGTGAGCGGGCTGGGCGCTGAGCGGGAGCAGTCCCGGGGCTTACTGCGACCAGCCCGCTCACGCAGCCCCGGGACTGCTCCCGCTGCGCGGGAGCAGCCCCGGGCTATCCCGGGGCTAGGTCTGGCTGGTGTGAGCAAGCACCGAGGGTGAGGCGTAGGGGCAATCCCGTTGGGGGTGTTTCACCAAGCTGTTAAGTCCAAGGAACGCCCATGACGGGGATATGGTAAAAATAACAGAACTGCATTGACGTAGCGTTGGGATAATGGGGGTATATAGGCCTAGCACTTACGTCAATAACAGTTCTCGCTACGCTCTCAGTACGCTGCAGCAGTTCCCACTGCGTCATGGCCATTATCTTTGACGTAGCGAGAACTGCATGGACGTAGCGTTGGTGTAATGGGGGTCTAAGGTATGAACGTATTCATGAACGACTGGTGATCTTTTGTGCTAAGTCAGATTCTCGAGAACAAAGTGTGGTTTCACAGTCGTCTGTAAAGACGTTCGTATCTTACGAACAGCTTGGTGAAACACCCCCTATACGATGTATCCATATACTTTGGCACTTATTTTATGAATTTGAACCCTAAACCTAACCCTGACCCTAACCCTAAACCTATATTCTAAACCTAACCCTGACCCTAACCCTAGACGACTTCTTTGCCATTGAATTTGTCCAAAAAAAGTGATTTCTAGGTCTGTATTAGCGCCCGTTCAGGCCCTTGCCCTGGGACAAACCTGTTACATGTGTAATAATACATGCTGCTACGCAGCAAGCACGCGCTCAGCACGCAGCTAGTTGCCTGTGCCTATATAGCCGCCTAGGCTGCCGGTGCCGAAGTACGGATACACTTAAGCTGGTACATTTTTGTGTTGGGTTAGGATCAGGGTTAGGTTAAGGGTTAAAATTTGTGAAATTAGTGGGATAACCTGGTTCCCTATTGTACGGGTTATTCGGCGTAGGCTCATTGCACGATTGAAATTACTTTGGAATTCTACTGAGCAAATGTCATTTGTTAGGCCTAGTAACGTTAAATTAAAGAAAGGACAGAGATTCTGCGACAGGCCGGGTAAGGGGTAGATAAAAAAATCAGTCACTGTAGTCTGTAGCCTGTGTAGGATTAGAACGTTGGATTCGCTGAAATTGCATCTGTCTCTCCTGAACACCCTCACGGGTATGTCAGAAATGTAATTTCGATCAAAGAATGCCCCGAATGAAATGGTTATTTAAGGTTATTTATTTAGGCTCCCGGGCAGCGTGACTGGGGTGGCTGCAGTATAAAGGACTGCGACAAGATAAAAGTAAATAAATCCTCAACAATGCATGGATTAACATGTGATATGTGTTGGGATCTATGAATTTGTGAGAAAAAACACAGATCTTGCATGCTTTTTGGAATTTTTGTGTAGTTGTGACTGACACATCTCAATCAAACTGCCTTAAAATGTATGAATGTGAATATTTTCCAGAAAGCTGAATAGGATTCATTGTTGCTATTAAACTATGCAGCAACATGTGCAAAAATTTTCTTGAGTGCTACATTTGTGTAAAATCCATACAAAGTGCATCTATTCTCTGATTTTGAGAGCAGGACAGCAGTTAGCAACAACCCATGGCAACTGATAACGTCATGACAAATATTACAAGATTTATTATTTTGGGCTACTTGTAACATTTCTACACTAATGAATGTCGAAATGAGGAGGTACATGTGGGCTATTTTATACAAAATAGTCTTATTGTGGAATGTGCAGTGATCTTTATATCATTTTTATTACTTATTGCTTTTCTTCCACAGATGATCTTGTTTGTGGTGCATCTACTTACTCTTGAGGTGGTATGCATTGCTCCTCCATACACACCAGCCCAAGATGGAATTGGAAACCATGCTGACTGTATCCTTTTCTTTAGGAGAGAAACTTTCATTCATGTGAGGTTTCCATTGAATTCAGTTCTGAACACTCCAATTTCAATATATGCACTACCAGTACTTTGTATAATATGTTTTCATGGTAACTCCAGTGCTTTTTGGAGGTTTGGTCCACTAGCTAGCAAAACCTGTAAGATATTCTGAGTGCATTATTAAATCAGGTGGATGTCATGAAAACAAGTTTTTGAACACAGTACAGATATGACAAGTGTTACTTGTAATTTCATTTCACATCACAGGAATAAGTTTCCCTGATAAAACTACATATGGAAGAAACAACAATTGCATTCATGTTTATTTTATGTTGACTTGGTTTTTCCTTAATCCATTGCTCTTTCTTACAGTATATCAACTTGTAGCTGGATATTTTATTTCAGGCTATAGTATGTCTGTTATCTGTGCCTTTCTCCTTTACCGGCATGGTGTTTCAAGAAGGTATAGTGTACATTTATGTGATTATGCTTCCATCACAAAGTGCTAAAATGGCATTATTCATGGTTGCTTATGATATGTGACAGGACAAATACCTGATAATTGAGGAGATTGTGAGTCCTATGGTTTAATGGTCACAGATCAAGTTTAAATCAAAGAATTGAATTGATTACAGGATAACTTCACCCAAAACTAATGCAATGATAAGATAAAAATCAGGGAAATCTATGTTTATGTTTTGGATCAACAAACTATTTATGCACAGTTTGATCCCAAAAGAATGTTTTTTTATTGGGTGCTCTTGTGTGATTACAGTCTGTTAGTGCTAGCGCTCTTACACTTAATGAGCTGCTCGTCCATCAACCATTTTGGATTTTATAAACCTGAAAGATCTGATATAAAAATCGTGGTAAATAACTCTAGGCATCACCTCATGGGACTACTACTACTAAGCGGACGCATCCAAGATTGAGTTCACAATGCAACGCCATGAGTCTTTATCATTCATCAATGTCTGCAAGTCCCCAGTTTCACACTGGATGTCCCTTGCAATGCAATCCATATAGTTCAGAGGTCTCCTTCCTCTGTTAGGGCATGGGAGTCTCATGCAAATAACATCTGATATTACTTGGTCTTTAGCCCTAAAGCAGTGACCAGCGAATCTCGTTCGACGCAGAGCAACAATGGTAGAGATAGGAGATATGGGAGACCAGCTCAATACAGTATATTAATAGAAGGTGTAAAGCCCTTCAATGAAAGTTTTGCAAAGATTTGCCAAACATACATTCTAGATAAATGGGCTGGGCCTGGGACAAGGTTCCCCCCTTGACCCCATGAATATGTGACATAGAAGGTACGTGTAGAACGATAAATTTTATTATTCTGCGTGCACCACGTCACCCCTCAATGGGGGGGGGGGGGGGGGGGGGGGTTAGGGGCAGTTAGGGGGGTGGCCCAGCAACAGACTGCACAATTATAGCAGATGACGGTTGACGTTTGGTATTTTAGTACCTCCTAAAAGTTGTTAGAAGGCTTCCCAGCAAGCCAAATTTGATTTTAAGTTATATCAAATTAAAAAGAATTCTGCTCTCAAAAAATGTGATGAAGAAATATTCTTATTCGACTCAAAGTCAGTGTCCAGTCCTATCTTTGGGAAGGAAGCACTTTTGAAATATGCTTATTTCTTTTCTTTTTACAAAATGCAAATTGGGGGCCATGGAAAAGGGCTATCCTGTCATTAAACATGATAATGTCTTCTATTTTCCATAATCCATAATCGTAAGTGTTTGCACTGAAGATTTGTCTGTGTGCATGTTTGTCATTGGTCATTGTAAGCACGTTTCAAAAGGTGGCCAAACAAAGAATACAGGGATACCATCTTAGACATCTTAATGCACTTAAAGTGTAATATGCAACGAAAATTATATAAAAAATAGAAAGTATTACAGACAAGACCTTGTGATGAAATAACATACCTTTGAACAATGAAACAAACAGATGTAAGCATGAATGATAGACTTATAGTTTAATGTTGTTAACATTGGCAGTGCTAACTTTGCTTCTGTACAATTCTCCAAATATCAATTAACAGCAGATGAACCTTGCCCGGAGTTATGGCCTGCTTAATCTCAGATAAACCAAAATCAACTAAGCGATTGTACGCTTTCTTTTTTACTCTAGTGTTCATCAGGTGAAGCGTAATTGCAGAAAACTTGGTCTTCGTCGTCGTTGTCCTGAATCACCGGAAGCTGACATAGTCCGAGCTATTGCTGTAAGTTACCAAATTTGCTTAATTCTTGTATTCTGTGACAGTAAATAGGTATATCCATCATTATAATACATTTCTGGGAGCAGAAGGCATGTTAAAATTGGCAGGCAGGCAATTTTGATTATACTTTGTTCTGTACCTCATCTTACCGTTGTTCTCAGCCATGTATGTGTATATGGTCTTCATTAAATTATTGAAAGACATTATGTGATTGTTAATGCTTGATCAGGTTATTACTTCTATGTTTCATAGACAATGTGTTGTGGGTTGCCCCTTTGCCAGTTAGCCAACTGTTATTCCTTTTCAACAGATTGAACAAAGGAAAAAATAGTTCTATGGAATTCCTACTTCTCCTGAAATGGCTTCAAAGTGGCTATAGGATATATATTACCTATATTATATTGCAACATTATAGATGCACGTTGGTAAGAATTTTCTTGCCACTATTGAAAATGTAAAAATGAAATTGAAAATATAGTTTGCACAGAACAAGACACAAAATAGATACACTGCATTATGGTATTAGATTTGGTCTTCATATGAATGGTGTCCATGAATGGGTTGTATTAAGTGCACAATTCTAAGTGTAAGAGCAAGGTGAGCTTGGTCTTCTTCAATTGCATTGGCAAGCTAGAGCAAATACCTGAAGACAGAAGAGGTATGACATCATTCCCCCATCCATTATGAGTGCTGCAGGTACCTAATTGCACCCCACATAATGTAGAATGACATGATGCTGACACAATGACACAATGACTAGCAAGATTATCAAAAAAATTGTGCTTATTTTGTGGTTATGGGCCACTTTGAATGGGAATGATCTGAAT